>SJYG01000321.1:208458-338645 GCA_006410535.1 Litocranius walleri
CGCAGTGGTGTCCTGAATGGCCTCCTATTTTAATTCAGCTGTTTCTTTAAAACATACTTTCTGGTTAAAATTAAAAACTGCTTAACAGCTCAGTGTCACTCTCCAGAGCATCAAACCTAAGTCTTTCAGTTCATAGATTATCAGTATATGTAAGTTGTTGTTGTTGTTGTTCTACAGCGCAATAGGTATAATTTTGTTTTGTGAAACTCAAGCTAAGAATCACTGAATTTTCTTCAAAAGATTGTATGAAATAAGATAGCTTTCTAAATTAACTATTAGTCATTTAAACATGTTCTTCAACAACTATCAAGTAGAGTTCAATCATAAAATTATCAAAGCTCTAAGTTTATTGCAGTGTTCTCAGTTTTGATCCAAGAGAGAAAAAGCTAATTTTCCTAAGGACATAGCCAGGAAATTCACTAATAATATTTTGTGAAAACTACACCTTAGAAAACTACCAAAATGAGTCAAAATATATATGTATTTTCCTGTAATTACTCTGCTGGAGGTGAAATGAGACAGGAGTGAGAGTCCTCAGAACAGATTGTAATATTTTTATGTCTACTGGGAAATCATGAAACTCATGTCAGAATTTCTTGGTGATCTTATGTTTCAGTGTCAGCCTCAGTAACTGCATAGAGATATGGTAACCAGGCTAGCATGAGACAGTTGGGAATATTGAAGTATTTAAATGTGTTTTGAAATGTCTGTGTTCTACATGTGAGATGCATTTTGCTTGTTTTAAAGTTTATGATACAGTCTGCCAAGTGGCACCACTTCTGTCTCCCTTTGTTTTTCTCATGAACTCATCCTCTCTTTTTTTCTGCCTCCTTCAAACTACCAGTTTGTCTGTGCGTATGAGTGTGACAAGCTTGTTGCTTTGATCTCCAGGAGCCTCAGCTTTCTCCATCTATAAAGGGAACATGTGGGTGCGCCCTGGCTGCCTCACAGGTTTCTGTGTGGGGTATCAGATGCAATTGTGTATGAAGTGGCTTGAAGATGGGGACAAATTATTGAAATACCAGCAAGCAGTCTTACTGTGAGTCTTAACGTGAGGGAAACGGAGATCCCAACCCCACTGTGATACCATTCACCTTTTCTGAAAAACCTTCCAAATATACAAAGAAGGCACAGTCTTCAAGGCAACTTCTGTAACTCAGTCCAGTTATGAAGAAACCCTTGTCCCGACACCTGGGGTCCTTTTTAAGCCAGTGGGATTAGGAAACTGGCTCAGTGGCTTAAGTCAGGAGTAGGGGTAGAGATACTTATCCTACCACCCAGGCTTAAAAACACAAAGCCCTGCTGAAATATTCTTTATGCCTTTGGTCATCAGAATAACGTAAATGATGAGAGATAAATACCGACCTCTTGGTCCAATGTCTTGTCTCCTGGTGAGAAATGATCCTAGCCTTTTGGAAATTTTCCAGATGATAGTCACTTTAATGCCATATTCAAGCGAAACATGGCACCATGAAGAGGTGACAGTGCCTTGTCCCCATGGACACATTTCTCAGGATTCCGTTCCTGACAGTTTGCCTGTCATTTTGGGGAGCTTGTCAGATCATTCTCTCTTGCCTTGGGAATCCCACAGATTCCTGCATGCTTTCAAACCTCCTTCAAACCTGATTCTCTCCTAAAATGTTTTACTATGGTTCTCTCTAGTCTGGAGAATGTTTGGCAATCTGTGTTTTATAATAATTCTTTGCATAGTATTTATTGACACTAGATTCTGTGTTATTTGATGATGAGACCATTACCTTGGAGTTTGTAAATTAGATAATAGTGAAAGAGCCACCCAAATATGTCTACATTATGTGAATAATCTACTTTAATTTAAAGACCAGTGTTGCTGCTATTTTAAATGTTTAGGTCATTTTAATTGAAATATATGTAATGTTTAAATTTAGGGAATTAAGTTTGAAGATTTCTCTTGCCTTCCAGAATGTGAATATTATGCATAAGTATATATATTTTTGACATATTGTGAAGAAAACAAAATGACAATCTTTTCATGAGAATGTAAAGTGAATTATGATGATGAAATGAGTTTTGATTTTTGTTAACATTTTTATCAACGTGTCTCGAAATCTCCAACTTTTTTTTCCATGTTTCTTGAAAGACATGTTCCCATTATATGAGTTTTAAATAGATTGGGGTTGCATTTTTGTATTATGCTGTTACTAGATGTTAACCTCTAGTACTGTCAAATAAAATGTGCCTCGAAAACCAAGACCTTGGAATCGCTGATGTTCCCTTTTTCTGGTTGTACTGGTTCCCCACACTCTTTCAGTTGATGACACTTGCCCAATATTCAAAGAGGACAGTTAATTTCACCTCAGAGTCAAAATTATAAAATCAGTGTGTGTATTATATGCAGAATATAGGTGTACCAACTTGAATTTAATTTGGCAAAGTCTCAAAGAATGTTCTAGAATTTCTTGTAATTTTCCTTCAGGTTAGTTTCTCCTCTTAGATTAACTATATAGAGAAGTATTCTTGCTTGCTTGATTACTTTATGGAAGTTTGTTCTTAATAGAGTAGGTTGAGCTCTTTCTCTTTCATTCCTCAGTCCCTGGAAAAGCAACACTGCCTCTCTGCACCAGGATGCCTGCCCTGGCTGTGAGCCCCGTGGGTATGAGGAGGCTGCACCAGGATCCTCAGACTCGATGGGTGGGTGATTCTGGATGAGTTTCTCTGTCCTGGGTAACACCATCTTTGCAGCTCTACTAAACTGAGGGGTATTTGGCATCACTGTCACCCTCACCTCCCCCCCTGCTCTGAAGATCCTCCTGGCCAGTTAGTTTTCTTCTAGCACCCTTCTAAAGCGGCAACAGTCAGCATTCTCCCTAACTAACACGGAGTATGCATGTCACACTCATAATTCACAATCCATCTTGAGGAATAAGGCTATTTTAGGAAAACTCAATATAAAAAATGAACATCTCCTTTAACCTAAGGTTAATTCTAGGTCTTAACCAAGCTGGACAACTTTGCAAATCCACAGTAATCCCATGGAAGAATCTGGACTGCTTTAGGTAGTGGCAGTGGCAGGGTGGGTATACAGCATGGCATGGACAAGCCATTAGGCTTCATTTCCAGATTCCGTTCAGTTCAGTCGCTCAGTCGTGTCCGACTCTGCGACCCCATGGACTGCAGCACACCAGGCCTCCCTGTCCATCATCAGCTCCCTGAGTTTACTCAAACTCATGTCCATTGAGTCAGTGATGACACCCAACCATCTCATCGTCTGTCACTTCCTTCATCTCCTGCCTTCAATCTTTCCCAGCATCAGGGTCTTTCCCAAGGAGTCAGTTCTTTGCATTAAGCGGCCAAAGTATTGAAGTTTCATCTTCAGCATCAGTCCTTCCAATAAATATTCAGAACTTATTTCCTTTAGGATGGACTGGTTGGATCTTCTTGCAGTCCAAGGGACTCTCAAGAGTCTTCTCCAACACCACAGCTCAAAAGCATCAAATCTTTAGTGCTCAGCTTTCTTTATATTCCAACTCTCACATCCATACATGACCACTGGGAAAACCTTCATTGGTAAAGTAATGTCTCTGCTTTTTAATATGCTGTCTAGGTTGGTCATAACTCTTCTTCCAAAGAGCAAGTGTCTTTTAATTTCATGGCTGCAGTCACCATCTGCAGTGATTCTGGAGCCCCCAAAAATGAAGTCTCTCACCATTTTCACTCTTTCCCCATTATTTGCCATGAAGTGATGGGACCGGATGCCGTGATCTTAGTTTTCTGATTGTTGAGCTTTAAGCCAACTTTTTCACTCTCCTCTTTCACTTTCAAGAGGCTCTTTAGTTCTTCTTTACTTTCTGCCATAAGGGTGATGTCATCTGCATATCTGAGCTTATTGATATTTCTCCCAGGAATCTTGATTCCAGCTTGTGCTTCATCCAGCCTGGCATTTTGCATGATGAACTCTGCATATAAGTTAAATAAGCAGGGTGACAATATACAGCCTTGACGTACTCCTTTCCCGATTTGAAACCAGTCTGTTGTTCTATGTCTGGTTCTAACTGTTGCTTCTTTACCTGCATACAGATTTCTTAGGAGGCAGGTCAGATGGTCTGGTATTCCCATCTCTAAGAATTTTCCAATTTGTTGTGATCCACACAGTCAAAGGCTTTGGCCTAGTCAATAAAGCAGAAGTAGATGTTTTCTGGAACTCTCTTGCTTTTTTAGTGATCCAATGGATGTTGACAATTTGATCTCTGCCTTTTCTGGTTCCTTTGCCTTTTCTAAATCCACCTTCAACATCTGGAAGTTCACGGTCCACGTACTGCTGAAGCTTAGCTTGGAGAATTTTGAGCATTACATTGCTAGGGTGTCAGATGAGTGCAATTGTGTGGTATTTTGAGCATTCTTTGGCATTGCCTTTCTTTGGGATTGGAATGAAAACTGACCTTTTCCAGTCCTGTGGCCACTGCTGAGTTTTCCAAATTTGCTGGCATATGGGATGCAGCACTTTCACAGGATCATCTTTTAGGATTTGAAATAACTCAACTGGAATTCCATCACCTCTACTAGCTGTGTTTATAGTGATGCTTCCTAAGGCCCACTTGACTTTGCATTCCAGGATGTCTGGCTCTAGGTGAGTGATCCGAGCATAGTGATTATCTGGGTCATGAAGGTCTTTTTTGTACAGCTCTTCTGTGTACTCTTGCCACCTCTTCTTAATATCTTTTGCTTCTGTTAAGTCCATATGATTTCTATCCTTTATCGTGCCCATCTTTGCATGAAAAGTTCCCTTAGTATCTCTCATTTTCTTGAAGAGATCTCTAGTCTTTCCCGTACTATTGTTTTCCTCTATTTCTTTGCACCGATCACTGAGGAAGTCTTTCTTACCTCACCTTGCTATTCTTTGGAACTCTGCATTCAAATAGGTATATCTTTACTTTTCTCCTTTGTCTTTCACTTCTCTTCATAGGTATTTGAAAAGAAGCTATTTGATGCTCAGATTAGCAGTTCCATATTTTAAAAATACCATTTTGTGCCTACAAATCTATATCTAAACTAGGACAACTGGCTTCTAGTTTCATGAAACTGATTATGAGGAAACCTTGGCGAGAGAAAGTAGATGATTGCAAATTTATTCCTACTACTGGGAAAAGATTCCTATGATGATGCATAGTAAACAGCTTGAGCTTTGTCTTACAGACAGATGATCAGTGTGTCAGCCCACAAGGATGCATAAAAGCCCCAGAATGACTATTCACCTGCCCTCGAGTATGGCGTTCATGTAGGGTCCTTCCTGGGAGCAGTTTGGACCAAGTCATGCAGAGGACAAATAGCCAGGAAAGAATCTGAGAAAAAAGCATGCTCAATGACATGGGTAAATTTATTTCACCTTTTTTGTTAATGTTGCTGTTTTCTATAGAGCAGTAAAGGAAAGTTAAACAGAAATCATTTGTATTCATAATTGTAACTTCCTGACAAAACCATTATAGTTATCTTGAATGCCCTTCTAATCTCATCCATTTCCTTATACATCCTCTGTCTCTCCCCACTGCCAATATACTTTCAATCACTTCCCATGTTGCTGGCTGCTTCATCTTTATGGCTACCTAATGGTCATACCATAATTCCCTCAGTCCTTCCTTGATTGTAGGACATTTGGATTGTAAACTGCTTTTTCCCTTCTGTCATAAATAACAATGTTATAAACAGTTTTATACATAAATCTTCTCCTTTCCTTGAGTCACTTCCTTATTTCTGAGAGAGAAGTGACAATCCTGAAGATAATGGATTTTAAAAAATTCATTGTTTTTCATGTATGTTTCAAAACGCCATCTCAAGAAATTGTATAGGACATCCAGTTGGTATATATCAACTACAGCCCCAACCTATTTGAAATAAATTTTATTTATTTATTCCAATAAAAGGTTAGTCTGATTCTCAAGGGTAAGCAAAGACTTTGGCCTAAAGCAAGGACGCAACCAGTCTTCTAACAAATCAAAGACGGCATTTGCGGTCTGGTTAGTGAAAGCCCTTTCAGAATAGGATCATTCTCAAGGTTTGCATTTTGATAACTGACTCCATTCCAGCAAGGATCTAAAGGCTGCTAGTTCCTTCTCATATCCATTCTCCCTGGCTTCTGTGACTTAATTCTGGGCAACTATTAATTCCCAGCCTTTTGTTAACCAAAATTTCAGAAACAGAGACCTGACTGAGGTAAGGAGACATTTATTGGGGAGTTGTTAAGACTGTAGCCAGGGAGACACAGATTCAAGAAGCAAGTGCTTGTGTTGCCCTGGACTGCAAATGGGGGAGGATTATAAAGGCAAAACCCTACAAGGTTAAATAAATTGTCATGAATTAGGATTGAAGCTGGCAAGAAGGTGAGTATTTTTTTTTTTAATTTTTATTTATTTATTTTTTAAATTACAATACTGTATTTGTTTTGCCATACAATGACATGAATCAGCCACAGGTGAACACAGTCTCCCAATGCCGAAGCCACCTCCCACCTCCCACCCCCCACCCCACACCATCTACCTGAATCATCCTGTGCACCAGCCCCATGCATCCTGCATCCTGCATTGAACATAGACTGGCGCTACTGGAAGTTTTGGCCACAGCAATCAGAGCAGAAAAAGAAATAAAAGGAATCCAAATTGGAAAAGAAGAAGTAAAACTCTCACTGTTTGCAGATGACATGATCCTCTACATAGAAAATCCCAAAGACTCCACCAGAAAACTACTAGAGCTAATCAATGAATATAGTAAAGTTGCAGGATATAAAATCAACACTCAGAAATCCCTTGCATTCCTATACACTAATAATGAGAAAGTAGAAAAAGAAGTTAAGGAAACAATTCCATTCACCATTGCAACGAAAAGAATAAAATACTTAGGAATATTCCTACCTAAAGAAACTAAAGACCTATATATCGAAAACTATAAAACACTGATGAAAGAAATCAAAGAGGACACTAATAGATGGAGAAATATACCATGCTCATGGGTTGGAAGAGTCAATATCGTGAAAATGAGTATACTACCTAAAGCAATCTACAGATTCAATGCAATTCCCATCAAGCTACCAGCAGTATTTTTCACAGAACTAGATCAAATAATCTCAAGATTTGTATGGAAATACAAAAAACCTCGAATAGCCAAAGCAATCTTGAGAAAGAAGAATGGAACTGGAGGAATCAACTTGCCTGACTTCAGGCTCTACTACAGAGCCACAGTCATTAAGACAGTATGGTACTGGCACAAAGACAGAAATATAGATCAATGGAACAAAATAGAAAGCCCAGAGATAAATCCACACACCTATGGACACCTTATCTTCGACAAAGGAGGCAAGAATATACAATGGAGTAAAGACAGTCTCTTTAACAGGTGGTGCTGGGAAAACTGGTCAACCACTTGTAAAAGAATGAAACTAGACCTCTTTCTAACACCATACACAAAAATAAACTCAAAATGGATTAAAGATCTAAATGTAAGACCAGAAACTATAAAACTCCTAGAGGAGAACATAGGCAAAACACTCTCCGACATAAATCACAGCAGGATCCTCTATGATCCAACTCCCAGTATACTGGAAATAAAAGCAAAAATAAACAAATGGGATCTAATTAAAATTAAAAGCTTCTGCACAACAAAGGAAACTATAAGCAAGGTGAAAAGACAGCCTTCTGAATGGGAGAAAACAATAGCAAATGAAACAACTGACAAACAACTAATTTCAAAGATATATAAGCAACTTATGCAGCTCAACTCCAGAAAAATAAACGATCCAATCAAAAAATGGGCCAAAGAACTAAATAGGCATTTCTCCAAAGAAGACATACGGATGGCTAACAAACACATGAAAAAATGTTCAACATCACTCATTATCAGAGAATTGCAAATCAAGACCACAATGAGGTACCATTTCACACCAGTCAGAATGGCTACGATCCAAAAGTCTACAAGCAATAAATGCTGGAGAGGATGTGGAGAAAAGGGAACCCTCTTACACTGTTGGTGGGAATGCAAACTAGTACAGCCACTATGGAAAACAGTGTGGATATTCCTTAAAAAATTGCAAATAGAATTGCCTTATGACCCAGCAATCCCACTGCTGGGCATACATACCGAGGAAACCAGAATTGAAAGAGACACATGTACCCCAATGTTCATTGCAGCACTGCTTATAATAGCCAGGACATGGAAGCAACCTAGATGTCCATCAGCAGATGAATGGATAAGAAAGTGAGTATTTTTAAGCAAGGATTAGTTAGGGTCTGAAATGATTATGTAGTTGCAAAGAGGGAGGGAACTTTGTAGCTACAAGTTTGCAGCTCGCAGCTGCTGGCAGATACTGATTTAAAAATGGTTGGCTGTGTGCTGAGTTTAATATAATCCAGAGATGATTCAAATTCTCAGTGGTTTAGGAAAGTGTCTGAAATTATATCCACAGTGGCCACCCAGCTCCACTTTGGATGCCTGAACAATAGTTACTCTTTTTTTTCGGTCTTTCAGTTTAGTTCAGTTCCGTTCAGTCACTCAGTCGTGTCCAACACTTTGTGACCCCATGAATCGCAGCACACCAGGCCTCCCTGTCCATCACCAACTCCCGGAGTTCACTCAAACTCATGTCCATCGAGTCGATGATGTCATCCAGCCATCTCATCCTCTGTCTTGCCCTTCTCTTCCTGCCCCCAATCCCTCCCAGCCTCAGAGTCTTTTCCAGTGAGTCAACTCTTCCCATGAGGTGGCCAAAGTACTGGAGTTTCAGCTTTAGCATCATTCCTTCCAAAGAACACCCAGGACTGATCTCCTTTAGAATGGACTGTTTGGATCTCCTTGCAGTCCAAGGGACTCCCAAGAGTCTTCTCCAACACCACAGTTCAAAAGCATCAATTCTTCGGCGCTCAGCTTTCTTCACAGTCCAACTCTCACATCCATACCTGACTACTGGAAAAACCACAGCCTTGACTAGACGGACCCTTGTTGACAAAGTAATGTCTCTGCTTTTCAGTATGCTATCTAGGTTGGTCATAACTTTCCTTCCAAGGAGTAAGTGTCTTTTAATTTCATGGCAGAAAATGATCTTAAATATCAATAACCTCGGATATGCAGATGACACCACACTTATGGCAGAAAGTGAAGAAGAACTAAAGAGCCTCTTGATGAAAGTGAAAGAGGAGAGTGAAAAAGTTGGCTTAAAACTCAACATTCAGAAAACTAAGGTCATGGCATCCAGTCCCATCACTTCATGACAAATAGATGGGGAAACAGTGGAAACAGTGGCTGACTTTATTTTTCTGGGCTCCAAGATTGCTGCAGATGGTGATTGCAGCCATGAAATTAAAAGATGCTTACTCCTTGGAAGCAAAGTTATGACCAACCTAGACAGTATATTAAAAAGTAGAGACATTACTTTGTCCGTCTAGAAAGCTGAGCACCAAAGAATTGATACTTTTGAACTGTAGTGTTGAAGACTCTTGAGAGTCCCTTGGACTGCAAGGAGATACAACCAATCCATCCTAAAGGTTGTTGGAAGGACTGGTTGTTCATTGGAAGGACTGATGTTGAAGCTGAAACTTCAATACTTTGGCCACCTGATGTGAAGAGCTGACTCATTTGAAAAGACCCTGATGCTGGGAAAGATTGAGGGCAGGAAGAGAAGAGGACGACAGAGGATGAGATGGCTGGATGGCATCACCGTCTCGATTGACATGGATTTGGGTAGACTCCAAGAGTTGGTGATGGACAGGGAGGCCTGGTGTGCTGCAGTTCATGGGGTCACAAAGAACTGGACAAGACTGAGCAACTAAACTGAACTAAACTGAAATATATAGTCACTTTGGATCAATGGTGGCAAAGGAGAAAAGGCAGAAGTTATTGCATGGGGCATCTGAGAATGCAATTGAAAGGTGGCTGACTTAGCTTGCTTTCCTCCCACCTCCCTTACTTTTTCTTACTGTCTGGAATGTGTTTGTAATAGCTGGAATTTTAGCAGCCATTTTAAAACCATGACACTTGAATCAGCCAATACTACCTACCTCTGGTATTTTTTTATGGGAGGAAAAAAAGTGTATTTAAACTACTGTTATTTTAGTTCTCTATTACTAACAGCAGAACAACATGAGCCCTAACTTATACAATGTTTTTCTAAGACAATGCTTTTCAAACTTTGCCCTAGAAGGCTTGTTAAAACACAGATCTCTTCTCCTTCGCTGAACTTTTCATTAAATGGGATGGATGTGGGGAGAGAATTTGCACCCCTAACAAATTCCAATGGCACCCCACTCCAGTACTCTTGCCTGGAAAATCCCATGGACAGAGGAGCCTGGTGGGCTGCAGTCCATGGGGTCGCTAAGAGTTGGACTTCCCTTTCACTTTTCACTTTCATGCTTTGGAGAAGGAAATGGCAACCCCACTCCAGTGTTCTTGCCAGGAGAATCCCGGGGACAGGGGAGCTTCCACAGATGGTGGGCTTCCATCTATGGGGTCGCACAGAGTCGGACACGACTGAAGCGACTTAGCAGCAGCAGCAACAAATTCCCAGATGAGGCTGTTCCAGACCATACTTTGAGAGCTACTATTAGGGTATCTTTCCCCCAAATTACTTCTTCAGTGTTGTAAACATTAGGCCAAGTGCATTTAGAAAACACCAGTAAACATACATGGCAATAAAAATACATACCTTCAGATCCTAAAACACTGTGGTTAGAAGTCCAGAAATGTTCTATATGCTTTGCTTTATGTGCTTTATTTACACCATTGAAGAAACAACTATCTGTTATTTTCTGAATAATGACTACAGTTGATATACATTTCCATATCTACATGTTCTCCTAAAGTCATTTTCAACCACATTGAAATAAATGAATTTAACCTGAAGTTGTGGTGGTAAAGTCTCAAGCTGAGACTGACGTGTTAATCTTGTTAAACAAAGGTATTTGCTGGTGAGGCAGACTCTACCCAGAAGGAATTTTTCACCAATGTTTTAATGTGACAGTCCTGAAAAATTATTGAAAGAGTGAAACAGCCCTATCATTCTAACTCTTCACTAGTTCAAGCCATTTCAGGAATGCCAATGCAAAACAGACACAGAGTTACGTGCCATCTCATAAATGCTTTCAAGTTTTTACTTCAACCCTGAGTGGATACTGGAAAATAAAAAAGGCAGGGGGGTGGGGAGAAGGTTGGGGACCAAGAAAACTCAGGAAAATGTGCCTAATAATAGGAAATTGCTTCCTATTTTTAGAGTCTTTTTCACTACTTTGTTTTAAATTCCAACAAGGAATATATGTTTCACCATTACTTAATTTAGTCTTGCTGCTGCTGCTGCTGCTGCTGCTAAGTCACTTCAGTCGTGTCTGACTCTGTGCGACCCCATAGACGGCAGCCCACCAGGCTCCCTCGTCCCTGGGATTCCCCAGACAAGGACACTGGAGTGGGCTGCCATTTCCTTCTCCAGTGCATGAAAGTGAAAAGTGAAAGGGAAGTCGCTCAGTCGTGTCCGACTAGTAGCGACCCCATGGACTACAGCCTACCAGGCTCCTCCATCCATGGGATTTCCCAGGCAAGAGTACTGGAGTGGGTTGCCATTGCCTTCTCCGAATTTAGTCTTAATGGCTACTAATTATTTTCTTTATTTCAAGATTATTATTAATCCAGTTTTACAGGTAGTTTTTCTCACTGTTGTTGAGAAGATTATTGTGCAGGTAAAAGGGACTCCAGCGTGGGAAGAGGTGAAAGGGATCCCAAGGGTGCTGCTGAATGGACATCCCAGGATGAGAAATACATAATAAATGTGAGTGCATTTGTGGTGGTTTAGTTGGTAAGTTGTGTCTGACTCTTGCGACCCCATGGACTGTAGCCTGCCAGGCTCCCTTCTCCATGGGATTCTCCAACCCACTACTGGAGTGGGTTGCCATTTCCTTCTCCAGGGGATCTTCCCATCCCAGGGATCAAACCTGAGTCTCCTGCACTGCAGGCAGATTCTTTACCAACTGAGCTATGAGGGGAGCATTTATTTAGAGGAAAATTAGATCATCAGAGAATTGAGGACTGAATGAAATTCTATGAGAAAAAATTATTATTTAAGGAGAACAAAGAGTAGTACAGTTATGGCTTAACTAGATACTGTTTTCATAGGCATAATCATATAATGTTAATCATGTAATATTTAAATGTTGATCTAATCAACAGGATGCTGATATAATTTATTCAAAACTTGGGGAGATTAAAAGGATTGAACCCATGGGGGTGGGGAGTGTAGGTGTATGTGAGAGAGATGAAAATCATCTCTCAAGGTGGTAATCAATGATAATGCCTAAGACTGAAACGTCAAGTGTAGGAGTATAAGGATGTTATTCAGATATGTGAAAGTGAAGCCAAAGAACCAGTTGAGAGAGCTAAAACTAGTTTCCGCTGAAGAAGGGAAATGGAGGAAGAGATGGAAACTGCTGATTTTTTTTTTTTCAACAAGGCTTGCAAGCAGCTTCATAAACCTTAGAATAAAAACTGGGGGTGGGGGGAACACATTGGAAAGGAAAAAGACATGATCTGTGATCAAAGGCTGATTGTAACCTAATAGCTAGTGCAAATAACAAGAAACCTTCTAAGTGCAGCTGTTGCTTCTGTCGGCTCAGCCCTTGTCCCTCCTCTCATGCTTCCCAAGTCTTCGGAAAGCTGCTGGCCTCGCTACAGAGGTGGCCAGGCGACCCAGAGTAGCAGGCCAATTATAGATCCTCACAGCCATGGCGACTGGCCTAAGAAGTGGGCACATGACTGAAACTAAGCCAGTCAGCTCTCCTGGGCTTTTCATACTCCTGCCCACGGGGGAGAACCTCTTGTTCTTCTCTGATCACAAAACCAAGGATATACTTGTAAGGGCAGTCTTCTGCCTCACTATCTGGACAAGTTCCTTCCAGCCAAATGTGCCAAAGCAAACAGAGAAGAAATAGAGAAAGACAAAGAGGGTCCTCAAAGTATTCAAGGGAGTAAATCCAATCTTCCTCCAGGCCAGCTCCATGCTGCCCATGGGTTAGCTAAATCCCTCCTTTTGTTTAAGCAAGATTGAATTGGGTTTCTTTCCATTGTAGTCATAGATACATAGTCAAAAAGCATCAAACAAAACTTTAAAATAATATTATTACAGAAAGTTGCAAACAAACACAAAAGTAGAAAGAGAAGCATAATTTCCACTTTCCATCACCAAGATTCACAACTGTTAATATTTTTATTATCTGTTTCATCTATCTCTCTACCCTTTTTGTTCCTTAGAAATATGTTAAAAGAAAATCCCAGACATTCGACTCAGTCCCTACAACCTACCTGTGCTTTATGCACTGGTCCTGGTGAAAAGTAAGGTGCCAGACAAAGGCCAGTTTTGTTCATATTTAAACTATATGGTCATATATTGGCAATATTATATGGCTTGATCTAATACCTCAATATGAATCAAAAGTGAAGGTGTTAGTTGCTCAGTCCTGTCCAACTCTTTGGGACCCCTTGGACTGTAACCCGCCAGACTCCTCTGTCCATGGGATTTCCCAGGCAAGGATACTGGAGCTTGTAGCCATTCCCTTCTCCAGGGTATCTTCCCAACCCAGGGACTGAACCCTGGTCTCCTGCATTGTAGATGGATTCTTTACAATCTGAGCCACCAGGGAAGAAGCCCTGTGTGAATCTAATCCAACCTTTAAGGACTTTTTTTTTTTTTTGATATATGGTATTATCACACCTAACGCAGTTAAGATTAATTCCTTAATATCTAACACCAAGTCCACTTTCAGATATTCCCACTTGTATCAAATATGTCTCTGTATCCACTATTTGCTCAAACAGAATCTGAATAAGGTCTCCACAGTGATTTGGTTAACATATCATTTTAAGTGTTCTCACTCTCATTTAGCACTCTTGAAGGAACCTAGAAAGGTGGTATGAGATGGTGGGCAATCCTCAGACGGAAGTCGGAAGAATCAGGTGCCAACTCCTTGTTTATATTGTTTGCCATACCCACATACTACATTGACTAATATGCCATGCACCTCTGCCAGGCAGGGCGCTCTGTGCTTCACATCCATTCTGCGTTTACCCTCATGCAGGGGTTACCAGTATTGTCCGTGTTTTGTGAATGAGGAAGCGTCCTCAAGGAGGTCGGCTGACTCACCCAACATCATCAGGTAGTAAATAGGAGAGTTGAGGATGGAATCAGGCCATGTGGCTCCTACGTCCAAGCTCTTAGCCCCTCCCCATCTGTGCCTAGTATGCCCAGTCCTCCTGAGCAATAAAGTGCCAAACACAGGCCTGTTGTTATTTTATTTCACAAAGTGCTGAGCTCTTGAAGGGAAGAAGGACATGAGAGCTTATGGAAGCAAGCAGGGTTGAAGGACTGCATCCCTGTGGCTTAGGGGAGTCAGGATTTGGGATGGTCTGTTGCACATCTTTTCTTTAGTCACCCACCCCCAGGCATTCTTGTTTGAGTCCACCAGCCTCGCTGCCATGCTCCTCACCACCCCCACCCCCACCCAAATGGGCGACCTCTAGTCTTCCTTCCCTCACCTCCTCACCCCAGTGCTCATTCCGCTTTAACTCTTGATTTGTTTTCTTTTTTGCTCAGTCTCTTTAGCCTCCTTCCAACCCCAGCCTCCAAGCTAACCCCAGCTCTTCAACTATAACCTATTCCATAACAGTGATTTGCCTGGTGGGCCCAGAAGTTAGTGAACCCAGCATTGGTATTTCAGATTAAAGGGCCCAAGCACCTCCCTCAGCTGGAAGATCTAACTCTGTCCGTTTCAAATATATTAACCTTGGGGAATTACAGCAGGCACACCATTTATCCCAGCTGCTTTGGAGTTCTCCAGTGCTCTGCATGGTCAGTAGGGTGCCCAGTTCACATGGCACTTCCCAGGGAGCTGGCTGCTTCATGAGGGCAACTGGAAGTGGAGGTATAGGAGGATTACCTCATCATTTCTTCTCAAACTTTGATATGCAGGCAAATCCCACCAGGATCTTGTTAAAATGCAAATTCTGATTCAGTAGCTTTAGGGTGGGGCTTCCCAGCTGGCTCCATGGTAAAAATTCCACCTGCCAGCGCAGGAGATGCAGGAGATGTGGCTTCAGTCCCTGGGTTGGGAAGATCCCCTGGAGGAGGGCACGGCAACTCACTCCAGTGTTCTTGCCTGGAGAATCCCATGGACGGAGGAGCCTGTGGGCTGCAGTCCCTGGGGTTGCTGAGAGTTGGACAGGACTGAGCCACTGAGCACCCACGCACAGCAGTCTAGGGCAGCTCCCAAGATGCTGCCTCTCTAACAAGCTAACAGGCGATACCCGCACTGCTGGTCTGTGGATCACTCTTTGAGTAACAAGAATCTAGAGCACTGGTTCTCAGCACCAATTGCATGTTAGAGCCACCTAAAGTGAAAGTGTTAGTCACTCAGTCGTGTCCTACTCTTTGTGAAACCGTGGACTACTTGTGCATGGAATTCTCCAGACAAGAATACTGGAGTGGGTTGCAATTCCCTTCTTCAGAGGATCTTCCCAACCCAGGGAACTCCCCTAACCTCCTAGAAGCACGTTAGAGCCACCTAATGCACTTCTAATTAGGGAGGACCTAGGTGCAGGGAGTTACACAAACTCCCCAGCTGATTCTAATGAACAGTCAGAGTTGAAAACCACTGCTTTGGAGACTGAAGCAGCAGCAGATATTGGGCGGTCAGTTGGATGGATCCCTGGCCAGACAGAAGAAGTGCGATGGTTACAGGATGGTGGGGCTCCTGGCTTTCAAGCCTCTTCCTTGCCTGTGCTTCTTGCCTCACCTCGATGCCACTCTGTCTTCATTTCCCCTTAGCAATCCATCCACTTCTCAAATCCTCATCTCAAAAAGAAAAGTTGACCTGAAAATCAACACCTCTTCCTAGATCCCTCAGAAAACTGAGGTCACAAGGCAGCCATCACCCTGAGAATTGGAGGGACGAGAAAATATGGAGAATCACAATCTACCAGAAGCACAAGTCCACAGCTGGAGCCGGTAGCGGTGGGAGCATTGCAAACGTAAGTGACAAATTGTGGGAGGCTCAGAGTCGGCTAATTTGAGAGTTGAAAATTCCAAAGGCAATGAGGAGGGGAGGAAAGGGGGTGCTTATAGGGGAGGATGTCTATTCTTTTGTTTATTTCCTGAAGCATCATCAGATTCTCAAGGTGAAGACTAGAGAAACGTCCCCTCATACTTCCAACAAGTACAGGGGAAAAGATGGTGTGGCTTCAGGGAAATAAATCTATCTGAAAAAGATGCTGGAATTAGGAAACAACCTTAAAATCAAGCAGGCAGGGTTGTTACTGTACTTTCTCATATGACCACACCTGCCTTGTGAGGAGGGCTGGGAAATACATGACCACACTCACTTTGCAAGGGAGGCTAGGAAATATAATCCTTCTTCCGGGCAGCATGTGCTCAGCTAAAGGAGAGTTCTGTTACTATGGAAGAAACAGAGGTAAGATGTGATCAGGCAGCATCTATCGGTCCCTGGCATCGTTGTGAAACAGGAGGGAAGTGGGCAGGACACAACGTTTAAAAGAATGATAGGCTGGTTACATGGGGAACCACCGATGGGTTGTTACATGCTAAATGCTGGGGATTGAGGGTAAACTGGCTCCCTCTCCCCAGGGAGCTCATTGTCTAGGGGGAAATGCTTATGTGTGTACAACTGAAACTGTACAACCCGGAGTGGAACTCCAACCCACTGTCTGAATTGAGATGACACATCTGGTCTCGGGACTTAATGAAGTTCAAGTTCTTTATGTTTCATCGTAGAAAGAATTCGGTGAGAAGCAAAGTGATAAGAAGTGGATTTATTTAGAGAGGTACACATTCTGTCGATAGAATGCAGTCCACCTCAATAGGCAAGAAGGGCCTTGAGAGACGCACAGTCTATGGAAAGAGTCTGGGTCAGCTCAGAAGGCACAGGCCCTTGAATATAAGGTGGTTAGTTTTTATGGGCTGGATAATTTCAAAGTCTAATGAGGAAATTTCCAGAAACTGAGCCACTGCCCGATTTGGGGCTTTTAATGCTCACAGCCTCAGAATTGTCATGACCCTATGGGTGTGTCATTTAGCATGCTAATGCATTAAATGAGTGTACAAAGAGGCTTAAGGTCTACTGGAAGTCAGATCTTCCACCATCTTGGACCTAGTCAGTTCTAACCAGCCTTTGTCATTCTTTTAAACATTGTGTCCTGGCCACTTCCCTCCTGTTTCACAATGCCAAGGACCGATAGTTGCTGTCCATCTCTGCTTCTTCCACAGTAACAGAACTCTCCTTTAGCTGAGCACATGCTCCCCAGAAGAAGGATTATACTTCCTAGCCTCCCTTGCAAAGTGAGTGTGGTCATGTATTTCCCAGCCCTCCTCACAAGGCAGGTGTGATTGAATGACAAAGTATTGGCCAATGGGGTGTACATCAAGCAGGTGTCCAAGCCCTCAGCCCCATAGCTGTGAATGACCTCACTGGGAAAAGGGATTTTGCAAACATAATGAAGGTACAGATTTGGCAGTGAGCTTTCCCTGGATATGAGGGGCAACAGCTCTCCATCTCCCCTTTCCTGTTGTATGTGGCTGGGAAGCAGATGTAATAGCTGGTCCAAAGCAGACATCCTGGACCGTGAGGTGGAAGCCTCAACCCATGGCCTGGGCTCCCGATGGCTGTAGAGTTGCCATAGTGTCGCTGAATTAAGCCCTGTGGACCCTGCTCGGGCCCTAGCCTGGCTGAAGCTCTCTGCCTTGGCAGGGGCGAGTTCTTTTTCCTTTTGGGGTTTGAGCAGCCAAATAGTAATTGAAGCTGAGATGGATGCAGCACAAGCTTATTCAGTGATCAAAGAATGGAGAAAGGTGAACTAAGTTCACAGATCAACTTCTCACCCACCTGGAGAGAGAGATTTCATTTTAAACAGTTAAGGGAGAAGGAGTGAGGCTCATGATGGGGCAGCATATGAATTAATCTACGAGGAAAGGCTTTCTCCCAGGGAGTCAGTTGCACCCCACCTTTTTTTTTAAATCCTTTTTTGATCCTTAAAAGTTCCATCCTGGCCACTGGTGCTGCTAAATCCCCCCAGGCGCCTCTGTCTGTGGGCTTCCCCAGGCGAGAATACTGGAGTGGGTTGCCATTGCCTCCTCCAGAGGATCTTCCCAACCCAGGGATCGAACCGGCATCTCTTGCATCTCCTGCCTTGGCAGGCAGATTCTTCACCACTGCACCACCCTGTCACACTGGTAGGTATGTCACTTAATATGCTAATGTAGTAAAATCAAGGTATAATGAGACCCAGGTCTGTTGGAGGTCAGATTCATTGCCATCTTGGTCCCAACTGGTTCCATCTGGTTTTTTGTCTATAGCTTCCTTTCTTATCTATGGACCCTTTAACTTAAAGATTGAGGTGAACCCCTGCCAAAGGTGGGGGTTGGAGAGCTGTGAGCGAAGAGCAGCTCTGGTAACAGCAGCCGGCATTTACATAAACTAAGAAACAGACTTCTGATTTCCTGAAGCCTTTGTGATAGTTTGGATTTCTGTCTCGTAGCAGAAAGTTTTACTAACAAATGTATCAAATAACCACAAATCTGCTTCTTTTTAGACCTCTTATAAGTATTCACAATGCAAAATAAGTTATAGGCAAGTTCCGTTTCACTTCAAATGAAATATAAACTCCTTTAGAGGGGTCAGAAAGGCCCTGTGTGACCTGACCCCTGTCAGCTTGTCCAGTCTCATCTGATGCCTCTGGCAGGACACTTGGAATATTGCAGCCTCGTGCTGTTTGTAACACAAATACCTTGTGAGGACGTGCATGAGCTACATGTCCAGTGGGCACACGGTGGCAGACCCTACCCTTACAGCCAGCTTTTTATCTATTTGGCTTATAAGCTCATTTATTTTCCAACTCAGAGCCTTGCCCCATGCTGTCCCTTCAGCCTAAGGCAGGGCTGCCCAATAGGACTCCTCCAGGGATGGAGATATTCTTTTTTTTTTTTAATTAATTAATTTATTTAATTACAATGCTGTATTTGTTTTGCCATACATTGACATGTATTAGCCACAGGTGAACACAATCTCCCAATGCCAAAGCCCCCTCCCACCTCCCACCCCACACCATCTACCTGAATCATCCTGTGCACCAGCCCCATGCATCCTGCATCCTGCATTGAACATAGACCGGCGCTTCATTTCTTACAAGATAGTATACGTTTCAATGCCATTCTCCCAAACCATCCCACCTTTTCCCTCTCCCCCAGAGTCCAAAAGTCCATTCTATACTTCTGTGTCTCTTTTGTTGTCTCACATATAGGGTCATCATTACTATCTTCTAAATTCCATATATATGTGTCAGTATACTGTATTGGTGTTTTTCTTTCTGGCTTACTTCACTCTGTATAATCGGTTCCAATTTCATCCATCTCATTAGAACTGAGTCAAATTTATTCTTTTTAAGGGCTGAGTAGTACTCCATTGTGTATATGTACCACAGCTTTCTTATCCATTCATCTGCTGATGGACATCTAGGTTGCTTCCATGTCCTGGCTATTATGAACAGTGCTGCGATGAACATTGCGGTACATGTGTCTCTTTCAATTCTGGTTTCCTCGGTGTGTATGCCCAGCAGTGGGATTGCTGGGTCATAAGGCAGTTCTATTTGCAACTTTTTAAGGAATCTCCACACTGTTTTCCAAAGTGGCTGTACTAGTTTGCATTCCCACCAGCAGTGTAAGAGGGTTCCCTTTTCTCCACATCCTCTCCAGCATTTATTGCTTGTAGACTTTTGGATCGCAGCCATTCTGACTGGTGTGAAATGGTACCTCATTGTGGTCTTGATTTGCATTTCTCTGATAATGAGTGATGTTGAACATCTTTTCATGTGTTTGTTAGCCATCCGTATGTCTTCTTTGGAGAAGTGCCTATTTAGTTCTTTGGCCCATTTTTTGATTGGATCGTTTATTTTTCTGGAGTTGAGCTGCATAAGTTGCTTGTATATCTTTGAGATTAGTTGTTTGTCAGTTGTTTCATTTGCTATTGTTTTCTCCCATTCAGAAGGCTGTCTTTTCACCTTGCTTATAGTTTCCTTTGTTGTGCAGAAGCTTTTAATTTTAATTAGATCCCATTTGTTTATTTTTGCTTTTATTTCCAGTATACTGGGAGGTGGATCATAGAGGATCCTGCTGTGAGTTATGTCGGAGAGTGTTTTGCCTATGTTCTCCTCTAGGAGTTTTATAGTTTCTGGTCTTACATTTAGATCTTTAATCCATTTTGAGTTTATTTTTGTGTATGGTGTTAGAAAGAGGTCTAGTTTCATTCTTTTACAAGTGGTTGACCAGTTTTCCCAGCACCACCTGTTAAAGAGACTGTCTTTACTCCATTGTATATTCTTGCCTCCTTTGTCGAAGATAAGGTGTCCATAGGTGTGTGGATTTATCTCTGGGCTTTCTATTTTGTTCCATTGATCTATATTTCTGTCTTTGTGCCAGTACCATACTGTCTTAATGACTGTGGCTCTGTAGTAGAGCCTGAAGTCAGGCAAGTTGATTCCTCCAGTTCCATTCTTCTTTCTCAAGATTGCTTTGGCTATTCGAGGTTTTTTGTATTTCCATACAAATCTTGAGATTATTTGATCTAGTTCTGTGAAAAATACTGCTGGTAGCTTGATGGGAATTGCATTGAATCTGTAGATTGCTTTAGGTAGTATACTCATTTTCACGATATTGACTCTTCCAACCCATGAGCATGGTATATTTCTCCATCTATTAGTGTCCTCTTTGATTTCTTTCATCAGTGTTTTATAGTTTTCGATATATAGGTCTTTAGTTTCTTTAGGTAGGAATATTCCTAAGTATTTTATTCTTTTCGTTGCAATGGTGAATGGAATTGTTTCCTTAACTTCTTTTTCTACTTTCTCATTATTAGTGTATAGGAATGCAAGGGATTTCTGAGTGTTGATTTTATATCCTGCAACTTTACTATATTCATTGATATTCTTAATCTGTGTTGTCCAACATGGTAGACACTAGCTGTATGTAACCACTGAGTATTTGAAATGTGGCTGGTATGGCTGAGAAACTAAGATTAGATTAATTTATATTTAGTTTAAATTGGATTAATTGATATTTAGACAATCACACATGACTAGCAGCTGCCAGGATGGACAGTAAAGATCCCAACTACTCTGGGGTACACAGCTTCTTACACCTTCAGGTGGTTTTAGAAAGCAGTCACAGATTCTCTGACACTCCTCTAATTGAGAGATGGGTGTATATCCTCTCTCTTTGAATCTAGTTGGGCTTGTGCCTAGTGACAGAAGAGATTAGGGGTGGGCAGCACACCCACAGCCAAAGTGGCTCAGATGGTAAAGAATCTTCTTGCAGTGCAGGAGACCCAAGAGGTGTGGGTTGGATCCCTGGGTCAGGAAGATCCCCTGGAGAAAGAAATGGCTACCCACTCCAGTATTCTTGTCTGGAAAATACTATAGACAGAAAAGCCTGTCAGGCTACAGTCCAGGGGGTTGCATAGAGTTGGACATGACTGAGCCACTAACACTACAACCAAAGTGGGTCCTGGTTTCCTGGCCAGGGATCAAACTCACACGCCCTGCTTCAGGAGCTTGGAGTCTTAACCATCGTGCTATCTGAAGTCCTCGAAATGATTTCAACAGGACTTTCAAGGCTGGGAAAGAAGAAACCTTGCAGTTTCTGCCCTGCTCTCTTCAAGGTTGTAGGCCTGGGACACTTGCTCTCAGGAAGCTCCATTGCAGAAAGTAGTCACCACCCCAAGAGGAGCCACAGCCGTGCAAAGAGGCCACGTGCAGCTGCTCCATCCTTTGGGGCATCCTGCCCAAGCACCTATGTTAGTTTCCTGTATCTGCCATGATGAATTACTGCCCACTTGGAGGCTTAAAACAACAGAAATCCATTTCCTTCCAGTTCTGAATCCTGCCAGAAGTCGGAAATCAAGATGTCAGCGGGTGTCATGGTGTTAACAGGGGCTGCTGCCTTCTGCGTCTTTAAGAGACCGTCTCTTCCATTCCTCTGCCCTAGTTACTAATGGATCTGGCAATCCCTGATGTTCCCTGACTTGTCGACACATCACCCCAGCCTCTGCATCCACCTTCATATTCCTTCCCCCTGTGCTTCTCCTCTCAGTTCTCTCCTTCTTCATATAAGGACACCAGTTATTGGCTTCAGGGCTCACCCTAAACCCAGGATGAGAGCATCTCAAGAGCCTTAACTGTGATTGTGTCTACCGAGACTCTTTTCCCAAATAAGGCCAAAGTTCACAGGTGAGGGGGACTAGGACTTGGCCCATGGCTTTGGAGCCACTGTTCAGCCCCAGCCATGCGTGTGAGGTGGCCTGGGGATGATTCCCGCCTGCCAGGTGTTCGAGCTACTCCCAACCACTCACATTTCCCTGGCTCAGACCCTGAACATCTTGGGGCAGAGATAAGTCATAATCACCATGTCTTGTTTGAAATCCTGACCTACAGAACTTCTGAGTATAATAACCTGGTATTCTATGTCATATAGTTTGGGATGGGTTATCAGAGTATCCCATGGACGGAGGAGTGTAGGGTGCTACAGTCCACAGGGTTGCAAAGAGTCGGACACGACTGAGCAACTTCACTTCACTTCATCAGGGAGTAATAGATAACTAGAAATTCCTCTTCACCTTTTTAAAGGCCCAGATCAAATAACATTTCTTCAAAGAGTCCTCCTTAGACACCACTTCCAGGTCTAAGTTACGTTCCCCTCTTTTCCTTTCTGGCACATATCACAGCTTATAGTTGCGTATGTAATTAGGCGTTTTTCGTTTTTAAGTGCCTCGCCCACTAGACCTGAGCTGCATGAAGCCAGAGACCACGTTTGTTTCATTCAACACTGCGTCCTTTGTGTGTGCCCGGCACACAGTAAGTGCCCCATCGATGTTTCCAAATGAATGAAATTCGGAGCTTTCTGTGACTGAACCCACAACTGATGTTTCTCTGTCATATGAACTCGGGCAGCTCTACAAAGACATTGTTTATTTGGCCTTTTTGCTTTCAGCAGATTGAGTAAGCCAGAATGTAGCATATGGGAAGCAAAATGTTCGTTTCCAAGGTTTAGACAACGACAAGGTTCTTGCCCTTTCGATTTTTTGCATTTGAATAATTACTGTGGTTTTTAATTGCGGTGAAAACAAATGAACAAAATGAACAAAAGCCAGAACTGGTCAGCCAGCCAGGCTGTGAGAGACATCTTTAATTTTTTAAGAAGCATCTTTAAGTTCACAAAATGAACCTTTAAACTGTCCTAATATGAGTGTGAATCTCATGATACATTCTTCCATGAAATGAAAGCTTAATGACAAATGACAAAGAACAGGCTCTTGCTGGCATCTTTGTCATCATCAGTCTTGTTCTAGAAAGTCCCTGGCTACAAGTTCTGCTGTTACTTGTCTTGGAAGAGAAACAAAAGAGGACTTGGAACAGGGGAAAAAATAGGAAAAACAAAACATGCTAAATGATACCAAGAATGGTCAGATAAAACTTGTAACCAGCTGTACGAATGCGCATAGGGATAGAGTCTAAAATCAGACCGGAGGCAGTAGGAATCTTCAGAACTGAGTACAAGCAGTCAGTGCTCATCTTTGTTACTGTCACACAGGTCCTGGGGACTGGAAGGGTTCTTGACTCTCCAGAGGTGCATCCAGCTTTCCCACTGTAGGAATTTAAACAGGAGCTGATCATGCTATCATGACCGTACATGACTGTGTTCTGAGTTTCCTTAGATTCTTTTTGAAAATTTTGTACTTATTTTATTTCTGGCTGCTCTGGGTCTTTGTCACTATGGACGGGCTTTCTCCAGTTGTGGTGAGCGGGCTTCTCGTGTTGTGGAGCACGGGCGCTAGGGCATGCGGGCTTCAGCAGCTGAGGCTCGCAGGCTTAGCTGCTCCACGGCTGGTGGGTCTTCCTGGACCAGGGATCGAATCTGTGTCCCTTGCATTGGCAGATGGATTCTTAACCACTGGACCACCAGGGAAGCCCTTCTTAGATTCTCTGTTTGTTTGGCATCCATTCATGACAGCACCAAACTAAAGCTCAAAGTTGTTTACACTTTGCTGTGATCCAGAGCCCACACTGAACCACTTCCTAGTCCAGTCCTCACACACCGAGCCAGTATTTCCACGGCCCTAAATCACCCCAGGGCCAGTGACCAAACAGGCAGGGACCCCCTCTCTAGCCAAATCCCAGCAACATTATTCAATCTAGCCTCTCCTCCGCAGTTTCTTCTGCCGGGTCCTGCCCTTTCTGGGGAAGCCCCATCCAAGGCTCTGGCGGTGAGGCTCTCGCCTCACTCCGCTCTGCCCCCACCGCATTTCTTCCCTGAGTGGCCCCGCGTGGTGTGGCATGCCCCACCCCCAGCAGCTTCAGGCAATGAAATCTGTCAATGGCATCACTGTTCCCACGTCATCGCTTGGTCACCTTCATGAACTGAAATCCCATGAGTACAGCTGAGACTCATCAGCCCTTGGGGACTTTGCAGTCGCTGATTCCTCTGCCAGGAGCCCTCATCCCCTTGTGTCCACATGGCTCCCCTGTCACTGCAGTGAAGTCTCTGCTCTGACATCACCATATCCAAGCAAGGCCTCCCTGAGCACCCATCCAACTAGCCCGCTGACCCCTCCCAGCTCTCGGTGCCTGTCCTTTTGTTGAGCTTTATTTCTGTTAATAACTCTCATCACCACCTAGCTCAGATGTGTTTATTCTGTATGTTCCCTCACTCTGCACCGCCTAGAACCACACTCCCACTACAGAAAGGCACAGATTTTTGTTAACAGCAACATCTCCACCACTTAGAACAATGCCTGGCACACAGTGGGTGTAACATATTTCCTAAAGGATGAACTTTTTATTTTTTCCAGAGCACCTGGCCTGTTAATAAGTACATGAATGGCCAAAATCTCCTTCAAATTTATAACTCTCATTGGACCTGGTAATCCGCTGAGAAGCCAGATCTCTGGATCAATAAGACATGAATTTCTAAAAGGGAGTATAAGTGGTTTAGAATCGTATCAATGGATAATCCCAGGATAAAATCCCAGACAAGCAGATTTGTGGAATCAAACCTGGGAATTAGGACAAGTAAGCAGTTACTTTGCTGGAATTATCCAGCCCTCTGCCTTTTCTCTGAAAATGTGCCTGGCCTTGGGTTTTGGGCTCTGTGACTCTGAGGAGGTGAGGGAAATACTTTCCTTTATCATACAGGAATAGCATCATGCCCTCACAGGAGGCCAAAGCAGGGTCTAGGAAGCATCTTAGCAAGGGTTGACCCGACACCCCCTAGTGTGTGCTGAGTGATTTCCTTACAGATGGAGCCTAGATCACTGCAAAAGCAGCTCACCAGCTGTACAACCCAGTTCAACCCTAGTTCACACCTGATATGGGCAGCCTTTTCTCCCAATGAGCGCAAACACTGCAAACACATCTCAGAGGGCACTTTTAATGATATATCTCAAAAAGATCTTTATGCCACATCACAGGGGGCTTCTCAGATGGTGCAGGAAGATTCCCTGGAGTAGGAAATGGCAACCCACTCCAGTATTCTTGCCAGAATTATTCTATGGACAGAGGGGCTTGGTGGGCTACAGTCCATGAGGTCACAACGAGACCCTACTCAGTGACTGGGCATGGACGCCATATCACAGGTTGCTTATAATGATGTATCTCAGAAAGATGTTTATGCCATGTAGATTAAGAAAAAAAAAGTCTAGCAACAATGGTGATGAAAACTAGAGAGGCTTAAAAGGGAGGGAAGGGAGAAGAAAGAAAGAAGGAGGAGAAGAGGAACGTGGAAGAAAGAGGGGAGGGAGTGAAGGCAAGAGGAAGCAAGGAACTTCCCCCCTCTGAAAGATAGGAGAACCCACGTTCCTCTGTCCCATCGCCTCTGTGGAAAAAATCCCCCAAATAATTTTGAGGCAGGCTGATTTGGAGGCTGATCCACTATTGACCTTATGATGATTCCTTAATCTAACCCAGATGCTGTCATTTAGAACTAAAATTAGGTCACTGTTTCTCTGTTTTTGCTGTTTAATCGCGAAGTCATGTCCAACTCTTTGGTGACCCCATGGACAGTAGCCAGCCTGACTCTTCTGTCCCTTGGGATTTCTCAGGCAAGGATACTGGATTGGGTTGCCATTTCCTTCTCCAAAGTTTAAAGACACTCTGAGATTGTCGGAATGAATACAGTTAGAGAAAGGAGAAGTCAGAGAATAGAATCTGTGAGTCTCTCAGCCTGTCAGGGAACAGAGCTCTGGCAGGCAGGCCAGCTGGCATCTGCATGGATTCAGGTAAAGTTCTGTTGGGCAGTGGCCACCGCCACGCCATTTACATACCATCTGTGGCTGCTCTGTAACCCTTGAGTTGACTGGTTGCAGCAGAGATGGTCTGCAAAGCTGAAAACATTGAACACGTGACCCTTTATAGAAAAGTTTGCTGAACTTCAGTAGCTATTAAAGGAGCAGAGTGACTTAGGCTGTTGTGGTCTGACTGATGTCTTTCTGAGGACTGTGAAATACCCTTCATTTTGAGTTCCTCTTTATCAAGCAATCTTCTGAATGTTATTAGACTTCCAGAGTATGTTTTCCTATACTTGAAGCAGACTTGCTACAAGAATTCCCTAACATCTTGAAAATTGAAAATGAAAGTGAAGTTACTCAGTCGTGTCCTTGGCGACCCCATGGACTGTAGCCTACCAGGCTCCTCTGTCCATGGGATTTTCCAGGCAAGAGTACTGGAGTGGGTTGCCATGGCCTTCTCCAGGGGATCTTCCCAACCCAGGGATTGAACCTGGGTCTGCTGCATCGCAGGCAGATGCTTTACCGCCTGAGCCACCAGGGAGGCCCCCAAGTGTCCTGGACAGCTGTTATTTCTAACTGTAAACTGCTGAACTGGCCTTCTGCCACGGTCTCTTAGAGACTCACACAGTAAGCCTGTTTGCAGGCAGTCTAGCAACCCTAACCCTATTAAGTTCAGACCCGCCAGGGGGAAGACTGAACTCTGGACCTGAGCTGGCCTGAAGTGCAAGCCCCATGCTCTGACCTCACTCAAACAGCAGTCACACTCACACCCCTTAGGGTACCAGGGAAGAGTTTGTGCCAGTAAGGGGCTTGGTATTTGTGAATTTTGATTTCTAGGCCTCTTACCCTTTCATTTTTTCTGTATTGAAGTCATACGTGGATACAATTCTAAAAATCAAATAGAAAAACAGGATTAAAACAAAAATAACAATCACCTCCCCAAGGTCCTCCTGATCTTCAATTCCCACTACTCAGAACCACCATTTTCAAATCTTCTCATTGTATTTCTTCATATTTGCCTTCATAATTCTAAATAACACTCTTTGCAGGACAGTCATATCAAGGAAATAACAAGATCTTCTCCCCTTCTCCCCCATTTTTTTAACAGTCCCTTGGAGTCATCCTTCTCCATGACCTGCACTGATTCATCTCTGGGCTGCTGCATAGCTGTAACCCTGCAGCTTCCCTTCAGCATTGTTTGGGGGCTTCCTGCAGTCTTGTTTGAGATCCCCATCTCCTGGGCCCTGGAGAAGTTAGCTAACCACACGTGAGCTGTCTCTGCAGCTCCAGCTTGCTCTCACCCTGAGTGTGGAGCCCTGTGTGGCCCTGTCCTCCTCTCCTTTGGACCTAAAAGTAACAGAGTTCTGCCTTTCAGCTGTCTGAGGGTCATTGTGTTGTATCATGCCATCAGAAGAATCTTTAAACCTATAAAACAACCCAATCTATAGGCTGTCTATAAGAAACCTACTTACAATATAAAAACAAATAGGTTAAAAGTAAATAACAAAGGTAGGCCATACAATAACTAACCATGAGAAAGCTGGAGTGGCTGTATTGGGTCATATTCAAATAAAATAAAGTCCTTCGAACAAAGAATTGTATCACAGACAAAAAGATATTTCAGGGTGATAAAGGGAACAATTTGTCAAGAAAACATAACAAATCCAAGTGTGTAGGCCCACAATAACATAGCTTCAAAACACAGGAAACAAAAACTTTTGGAACTTCAAGGAGTAGACAAAGTTAAAATGATTGTTGAAGAGTTTAATACTTCCTTCTCAATAATGAACAGATGAAGTAGAAAATGAATCACAGGTAGACAGTTTTGTAATACTCTCAATTGAATTGACCTTGTTGACATTTATGGAGAATTCCACCCAACAGTAGGGTACACATTCTTTTCAAATGTACAAAGAATATTCAAGTAGTGCATATTCTGGGCATTAAAACAAGTCTCACTGAATTTAAAAGGATCAAGATGACACAAAGCATATTCTCTGCTCAGTAAAATTAAACTTAAAATCAATAACAGAAGGATATGTGACCACAAAAGCCAAATACTTGAAAATCAGGCAGCATATTTCTAAATAAGATGTCAAAGAAGAACTCACAAGTGAACCTGGAAATATTTTGAACAGAATGAAAATGAAAGCCTGTACATCAACACTTGTGGGACACACACATTGTAGCAGTACAATTAAGGGGAATTTGTAGTATTAAATTTTCTGAGGAAAAAAGAAAGGTCTAAAATCAGTACTCTACATTTCTACCTTAAGAAACTGAAAAAGGAAGGGCAAGTTAAACCCAAAATAAGCAGAAGAAAGGAAATAAGTTGAGAAATCAATGAAATAAACAGGAAATGGGAAAAGAACAGAGAAAATCAGAACTAAAAGTTGGTTCTTTGAAAAGATCAGGAATGAAGCACTTAAAAGAAGATATTGACTGGTAGGTTCATTGGTGTTTCTCAGTCTTGGCCATGCGTTAAAATCACCCAGGGAGAACTTAAAATAAGCCCCAATCCTGGGCTGCACTTCTGACCCATCACATTAGATCTCTGGGAACCTAGATATCAGTATGGATTAGAGTTTCCAAGTGATTCCAGTGTGAAGCCCTGTTTGGGAGCCACTGCTGAGAGACCAAGCAAGGCCTCACCCTACCATGCATTCGTCATTCTCCATCATGGGCTGGTCAGAATCTCGGAATAGAATCCTCTAATCTCTTACACAGATTTTGTGTGTCTGGCTGCTGGTATTCTAAGAGCAAAGCAGGAGAAGGGGGCTGGCATTGTCCCTCTTCATCTGTAGGCCTTCACCCAATTTCAGTATGGTGTCTCAGCCCTACTTGGGGCCCTTTAAATATGTCCTCTCTAATTTGGTTTTGCCATAGAGTCAGTCTTGAGTTTCCTGCCAAACTGCAAAGAGACAGAAATGATTTTTCCAGTTTCTGCACCCCTGCTTTCAGATTCCTAAGGCTTTTCAGAGTTCTGAGTAAATGAACTGGCTTCCCCCACTGGGGGCTTTGGTTTCTTTTTTCTTTGGTCTGATAAGTCAGTTAACATACTCTGGCTCCTCCAAACTTTTTTCCTTTCATTTATCTTGTCTCAGCTCCATTTCCATTCTCTTGAAATTTGTGATTTATGACTTGTTTTCTTCCTTTACTATCACTTTGTGGGATTTCAGAAGACAGTGGAGATAAAACCATGTGTTGAATCTGTGAACCAGAGTCTTTTTTAAAATTCAAGGTTGCATAATTACAGCAATCACGTCCAATCAACAACCTTCATGGAAAATGTAGAATGTGAGCTATTTGGCCTCTGAGATTTAGGGGTACTAGCATGGAGTAGGATGATGGTTCTCCTGGTCAGAGTTCACAATGTGTATTTTTTCTTATGTCTCTATATCACCTGAAATTGAATCACAGAACTCTAAATCCAGTACACTCAGAACTGATTGCAAAGATGATCGTATATTGCTGGTAACAGTTAAATCTCTCATGTGTTTTGTTCTCTCAGAAAGTCATAATGAAACCATTCTAATAGGTTGTTGTTGCTGCTGCTGCTAAGTCACTTCAGTCGTGTCTGACTCTGTGCAATCCCATAGATGGCAGCCCACCAGGCTCCCCTATCCCTGGGTCTCCAGGCAAGAACACTGGAGTGGGTCGCCATTTCCTTCTCCAATGCATGAAAGTGAAAAGTGAAAGTGAAGTCGCTCAATCGTGTCCAACTCTTAGCGACCCCATGGACTGCAGCCTACCAGGCTTCTCTGTCCATGGAATTTTCCAGGCAAGAGTATTGGAGTGGGGTGCCATCGACCAGGATAAAAATAGGATATTTAAGCTTATTCTCTTCTCATTAGGAAGTCATAACAATCATGTCCTTTCCTGGATATCAGAGAGCATGTCTGTACCCCTCTACTCTCTGGAGTTTTTAACCTTAAGACTGGACAGAGGGGCAGAAGCTTCTGGTTATTGCTTCTGCTAGCAGAGCAATGGGCTGAGCACCCAAATGGGGGGCCACCTCCTGGGTCTGGCCTGGGTTCTGTCACTCTCCAGCCTGATGACCCTAGCTACCTTTCCATTCCTCTAGACTTCTGGGTTTTGTAAAATAGAGGCTTGGAACAGAGAGCTTTTCTGGATATTTCTAGTTCTACAATTACCAAATCTATACCAAGGCTACTGAAAGTATATATCCCCAGAGGAATGTAGAAATATAATTTGAGAAATGACCCTGAAAGGATGGTGGCGGGTTAGTCACTAAGTCGTGTCTGACTTTTGTGACCCCATAGACACAGACAGTAGCCTACCAGGTCGATGGGATTTCCCAGGCAAGAATACAGACGTGGGTTGCCATTTCCTTCTCCAGGGGATCTTCCCTGACCCAGGGATTGAACCTGGGCCTCCTGCATTTCAGGTGAATTCTTTACCAACTAAGCCACCAGGGATGCCCAGATGGGCCACCCTCTATGTCAGCCACCTGGTTCACTGGTTGCATCCTAAGGATGGTGATCACTTTTGATTTTTCAAGGCATATGTAGAGTTGGTGTAAATATTGGCTCCCTCTTCACAGGTATCCCAGCCAAGGGCTGGAAAGTATGCCTTTGTGCCCTGATGCCCGCTTCTGATCCCTGGCAATGATGGCCTGTGGGTGGGTTTATTTAAACTCTCAAACAAAATGTAATGACTATATTTGGACTTGGGGTTATTTTGAGGTTCTGGGAACTTCTTCCTCTGACAGTGAAGGCAAATTCTGGAGCTAGAGGAAGTAAAGAGCAGCCTAGGCTGATCATGTGAAGCTGCATAGACGAATTGCAATCTGCCGGGTTCAGTTGGTTGCAACACACTGAGAAAGCGCTATTGAAATGGGCCATTTGCAGGTGTGTTATTTTGAACTGTTTCTCAAAAAAAAATATCGTAAGGTCCTGACTCCCAGTTCTTCTGTATGTGATCTTATGGGGAAATAGGGTCTCTGCAGAAGTAATTAGTTAAGAGTAGGTCATTACTGGAGTAAGGCGGGCCCTTAATCCAATACAACTGATGTCCTTATAAGAAAACAGTGAAAAAATAGGAGAACACTATGTGGAAACAGGCAGAGGTTGCATGTATGAAGTTGGAAACCACATTAGAAAAACCAATACACAGGGGTTGTATGCCTGTGCAGAGAGCCAGGAGAAAATTGCCCTTGGTCATCACGGGCTCTCTTTTAATGAAAAAAGCATCAAAGAAATGCTTTAGCCTTTTGAATGTAATTGACTTTTCATCAGTATTTAAATCCTCAAGACAGGCAAATCAGTGAAATGGAACATTTCATACTTTTATAGGTGAATCCCTGCCATCAGTTCATCTATGTTTAAAATATTAAAGTTTGCTTCTTGGGCCTTGTTGACAATCTGTTGACAAAGTTATTTAGTTATTTACCATGTGTCAAGAAGTATGCTAAGTACTAGGAGTATGGAGATCAAAGGGGAACACTATGGACCCCGGTTCTTCCCTCATAGAGTTCATACTCTTGTGAGAAACACAGGGGTGAAATGCAATATTTATTATGAGTAAAAAACTAAAAGAGCATGAGCATGGAAAGAAAAACCACAGACAAGTTCAGAGTGCCATGTCAGCATGTAATGGGAAATCTGACTGGTGATGGTATGCTGGTAAATGTTAACACTTGCTCTCCAAAAATCCACACAGGGTTTGTAGCCTTTGGCCAGATACTCCCACCATGATGGACTTCAAGCCTATCCCTGTCATCAGGGAAAAGGTGGGTCTGCACAATAGCAGACCATTACATTCTATTTCTGTGTAGAGAATGCCTCAAGAAGGCAATAGGAAATGTAATGCGAAATTAGGATATCAGGAGTTCCAAGTGCAGGGACCTAATTACGCAGAACCTTGTAGCCTATGGAGAGGAGTTTGGACTTTATCCTGAGCACAGTGGTAAACTATTGAAGGTTTAAGCAGGAAAGTGACAATCAGATTTAAGTATTTAAAATATTATTATTCTCTGAAAGTGAAAGTCGCTCAGTCATGTATTCTTGCCTGGAGAATCCCTGGGTGGAGGAGTCTGGTAGACTACAGTCCATGGGCAAACAAAAGAGTCAGACAGGACTTAGTGACTAAACAGCAGCATAGACCTGATAAGGGTCTGCTATCTAGAATATATAAAGGACTCTCACAGCTCAACAGCAAGAAACCAAACAGGCCAAGGAAAAATCGGGAAATAACTTGAATAGACATTTCCCCAAAGAAGACATACAAATGGCCACAAGACATGACAAGATGCTGAGTGCCATTCATCACTAGGGAAATATAAATCGAAGCTGAAGTGAGATACCACTTCACAATGCTTAGGGTGCCTATACTTTAAAACAAAATAGAAAAGAACATTTGTGATGAAAATGTGGAGTAATTGGAACTCTTCAGTTTCTGGTGGGAATGTAAAATTGTGCAGCCACTATCAAAAAATTTTGGCAATACCCCAGTAAGCTTAAATGTAATTACCGTATGACCAAGCAAATCCACTCAGCGATACATATCCTCCCCCCAGATTGAAAACAGATGTTGTAACACACACTTGTACTAAGTGTTCATAGCAATGCTATTCACGATAGTCAAACGTAGGAACAATCCAAACGTCCCTCAACTAATGAATGGTTAAACAAAATGTGGTATATGCACACACTTGAATTTATTTGGCCGTGAAAGGGAACACAGTACTGATGTGTGCTGCAATACAGATGGGCCTTGAAAACATCACGCTGAATGAGAGAAGCCAGATGCAAAAAGCCACATACTGTATGATTTCATTTATATGAAATATCCAGAATAGACAAATTCATAGGCAGTAGATTAGTGGTTGCCAGGAGCCAAGGGTAGGGGAGAATAAGAATTGTTGCTTAATGAGACTGGGGTTGCATATGTTTACACTTGGAAACGCTTAAAAATGTAGAACAAAGTAATGATGATGCTTGCACAACTTTGTGAATATGCTAAATGCCACCAAACTTACACTTTGGTTAAAACGCTAAATTTTATATTGATGTGTACTTTACCACAGTGAGAAAAAAATTGGAAGCAAGAACCCTGTTAGAAAATGTTTGGTTAGAAGAATCCCCAGGAGTCCAAAGTTAGGACTCAGGGCTTCCACTGCTGGGGGGCTGGGTTTGATCTCCGGTTGGGGAACTAAGACCCCACAAAAAAAGGGAAATTTTGATTGGTAGAATTAGAGGGACTTGGGCGTGAGAGGAGTGGGTCAACACAATGTCCTGGTTTTTGATCAGCCTTAACTGCAGGAGTGGTAATGTCATTTAGCAAAATAGGAAATCTCAAAGGGTGAAATGGAAAGATCCTGAATTCCCTTTGGGCCATGTTGAGACTGAAATGCCAGAGATAATCTTAGCAGAATTTCGGGAAGGCAGCTGGCCCCTGGGATGTCTTCCTTCAGCTTGTCCCCTACATCTCCAGGTGACTGTTGTGCTTCCAGGCTTCCTGTCCACGTGTCAGAAAAGAAGGTGTGGAGCAGCGGGTGCCAGAAGATAGGGGAGAAAGCATTCCCTGAAACTCCCGGCTCGTCTCGCATTAATCAGATGAAGGTCGCATGGGTACCCTTGCTGCAAGGGGATATAGAAAGTAATTGTGCTGGGCACCTTGCCATGCCTTAACGAAACCATAATTCTGTTTTTGAGGAAAAAACTGGAATGGATATCAGGTGGGCAAACATCAGAGTCCACCATACGGTGTAACTAATGTCATGAGCAATTCCAGCAGGAGTTAGACAGGAAGGCTGGGAAATAATACCGGCTGGAGATTCAGTATCCTCTGAACTTGTCGCTGAGGCTCAGTGATTGCCATTCCTTTCATCTTTCCTCAGAGCTCATTTATATTTTTCAAAGCTTAATCATTCTAGTAACTTTTCCGCGAGTCACTGTGACTTTCCAGCATCTCCTATGAGCCCAGATTTGAAGTCACCCTTCTGATAAAGGAAGAAACGGGAATAGAAGGCAGCCTCCCTCCCAGCACTCGGGGCCAGGAAGGTTTCTCAGGCTCCCGTGGTTTGGAGAAACATTCACGCTCCCCTGATACCTCAGTTAGAATTTTCATTGTTTGGCCTTTGCTCAAAGAGGGAAGCACTTAAGGAATGAAACATTCTGCTCTTCATGAGTAAGCCTAATCTAAAACAAATTTAAAGTTACCAAAAAAAATATCTCCATGCCATTTAAAAAACGTCAACCCACACAGCACAACTGCGTTGTTGCCCTTCACGTTTAACATGTGAATACCCTTGGAAACCTCGGGACTGAAATGTCTGATAGTATTCCAGCCCTGCGAACTCAGGGGGCAGTGAAGGGAAGCAGACACTGGCTCCTGGAAGTAAGTCTACACTTGAGAATTACTATTGGGGCGAGTGATGTCATTTTCCTTTACTTGCTTCAAGAGACTAGCAAGTTTCATGTTTGCTGAGGCTCTAGGAGAAAATATCACCTTTCTTTCCTGTTCCACAAGGCTCTGTTGCCTCATTTATAAAACATACAACCGTCCCTTTACGTGATTCCACTTGTAAGCATGAAATTCCACTCTGTGTTATTTTTTTTTTCCTCTTTGTTGTTTTAAGGAAATAAAATTTAGAATGTAAAAAATTAAAACGGCAGACTGTGGTATGGCATCCTGGAAAGATCTCTGCTTTGGGAATGAGAACACTGTGGTTCTTGTCATGAATTTCCTGACAGATCTGGACAACGTCCACTTTTCTGGGTTTCTATTTCCCTCATTTGGGAAAAAAAATGGAGGGGGGGGAGGGTGGTTGGGAAGAGTTTAATGGCTAATCCCTAAGGTCTCTTCAAGCTTTAATATGCTTCCAGCTGCAAATATGGGAAACTTACTTATTTTGGGTTATTTAGATTTTTTTCACAATCAATGATTTGGAAATAAACAGCCATTGGTTAAATGGCTTAACAGCATCAGGGATAGCATCTTTTTCCAGCCAGTTTTCTAGAGGTATAATTGACATGGAGGAGACTCAGCATAATTTAAATATACAATATGATACATTTTGACATTTGTATATATCCATGAAACCACCACAGTTCTCACAGTAGTAAACATGTCTGTCACCCTCAAAAGTTTACTCCTTCCTTTGTTTTATCCCTTCTTCCTGTCGGTCCCCACATTCTTCTGTTCTGTTCTATTCAGTCACTCAGTTGTGTCCAGCTCTTTACGACTCCATGGACTGCAGCACTCCAGGCTTCCCTGTCCATCACCAAATCCCGGAGCATGCTCAAACTCATGTCCATCAAGTCGGTGATGCCATCCAACCATCTCATCCTCTGTTGTCCCCTTCTCCTCCCCCAGCATCAGGGCCTTTTCCAGTGAGTCAACTCTTCATATCAGATGGCCAAAATATTGGAGCTTCAGCATCAGTCCTTCCAATGAATTATCAGGGTTGATTTCCTTTAGGATGGACTGGTTTGATCTCTTTGCTATCCAGGGGACTGTCAAAAGTCTTCTCCAACACCACAGTTCAAAAGCATCAATTCTGCTGCACTCAGCTCTCACATCTGTACATGACTACTGGAAAAACCATAGCTTTGAATAGACGGACCTTTGTTAGCAAAGTAATGTCTCTGCTTTTTAATATGCTGTCTAGGTTTGTCAGAGCTTTTCTTCCAAGGAGCAAATGTCTTTCAATTTCATGGCTGCAGTCACCATCTGTAGTGATTTTGGACCCCCCCAAAATAAAGTCTCTCACTCTTTCCATTGTTTCTTCATCTATTTGCCATGAAGTGATGGGACCAGATGCGATGATCTTAGTTGTCTGAATGTTGAGTTTTAAGCCAGCCTTTTCACCTTCTTCTTTCACCTTCATCAAGAGGCTCTTTAATTCTTCTTTGCTTTCTGCCATGAGGGTGATGTTATCTGCATATCTGAGGTTATTGATATTTCTCCCAGCAATCTTGATTCCAGCTTGTGATTCATTTAGCCTGGCATTTCACATGAGGTACTCTGCATATAAGTTAAGTAAGCAGGGTGACAATATACAGCCTTGAGGTACTCCTTTCCTGATCTGAACCAGCCTGTTGTTCCATGTCCCCACACTCCTCCTGTAACCATTAATCTGCTTTCTGTCACTACAGATTAGTTTGTATTTTCTCAAATTTTATGTAAATAGAATCAACAGTATGGACTCCTTTCCTCTGACTTTTCACTCAGTTATTTTAAGGTGCATTCATGTTGTAGCATCAAGTCGATAGTTGATTCTTTTTATTTCTCGTAGTGTTCCATTGTATGGCTATATCACAGATTGTCTATCCATTCACTTATTGAAGGGTATTTGGTATGTTGTCAGTGTTTTGCTATTACAAATAAAGTTTCTATGAATCTTTGCGTAAAAATCTCCCTGTAGACATTTATTTCTTTTCTTCTTGGATAAACACCTGGAAATAGAGTGGCAGGATCATATGGTAAATAACTGGTTTTTGTTTTGTTTTGTTTTTTAAGTGAAAGTGAAGTCACTCAGTTGTGTCCGACTCTTTGTGACCCCATGGACTGCAGCCCACCAAGCTCCTCCATCCATGGAATTTTCTAGGCAAGAGTACTGAAGTGGGGTGCCATTTCCTTCTCTAGGGGATCTTCTGTTTCCAACATGGTTCCACCATTTTAACTTCTCACCAGTACAGTATGTTTCCATTCTTCATCCTTCAGCCAGCACTTGGTATGATAATTTTTTTTAAAATCTTCACCATTCTAATGGGTTTACAGTGGAATCACATTGTGTTTTCAATTTGTATTTCGCTAACATTTTTCTCTTTCTGTGTTTGTTTCCTTGTGTTTTCCTAGTGAAGCATCTGTCCAAAATGTTGCCCACCGTTGACTGGACTTTTGTTTCCTTTTTATCAGGTTTTAAAAGTTCTTTGTGTGTTCTGGAAACAAATCTTTTATAAGATATGTTATTTGCAAATGTTTTCTCCCAGTTTTTGGCTTGCCTGTTCATTCTCTTTATGTTGTTCAAAAAGCAGACGTTTTTTATTTTTAAAGTATTTCTTTATTTATTCATTCTGGCTGTGCCAGTTCTTAGTTGCAGCACTCTGGATCTTATAAGATCTTTGTTGTGGCATGCAAACTCTTATTTGTGGCATTTGGGATCCAGTTCCCTGTTCAGGGAATGAACCTTGGCCCCCCTGCATTGGAAGCATGGAGTCTTAGCCACTGGACCAAGAGGGAAGTCCCCAGACTTTTTTTTTTTTTTTTTTTTATAAGATTCAATTTATAAATTATTTCTTTTATGAATTATGCTTTTACTGTAGTATCTAGAAACCTTTGTGTAACCCAAAGTCACCACAAGTTTCTGTACTTTCTTCTAAAAGTTTTTTTTATGTAGTTTTAGGTTTTACATTTAAGTCTATGATCTATTTTGAGTTAATTGTGTGTATAGTATGAGGTAGGGTTCAGGGCTAAAGAATTCGCCTGCAGTGCTGGAGACACAAAAGACGTGGGTTCGATCCCTGGGTTAGGAAGATCCCCTGGAGGAGAAAGTGGCAACCCACTCCAGTAGTCTTGCCTAAAGAATCTCATGGGTAGTGAAAACTGGTGGGCTGTAACCCAAAGGGTTGCGAAGAGTCAGACATGACTGAGTGCACACACACACAAGGCTCAGAATCCACTTTTTCTTCTTACATATGGATATTCAGTTATTCTGGCGTTATCTTTCTATACTGAACTGCTTTTGGAATTTTGTGAAAAATAAGTTACTGATACAGGTATGGGCTTATTTTTGGTCTCTCCATTCAGTTTCATTCATCTATTTATCTAACGGTGTCATTATCATCCTGTCTCAATTATGGTAGGTTTGTAACATCTTCAAAGTGGATAATTTAATTTCAACAGATTTTTTCAAAGATGGTTGTCTAGTTTTGGTCTTTTGTACTACAATATGAATTTTAGAATCAGTTTGTCAATTTCTACAAAAACAGCTTCCTAGGATTTTGTTTGAGATTCATCACATCTACAGTTTGGGAAGGAATGGCATTGTAGTAATAACTGAGTTTTCAGACCCATAAACTCAACTGATCTGTCCATTTATTTGTAATTTATGAAATTTCCATTAATAATATTTATAGTATACAGATGTTGAACACTTCCATTAGATTTATCTTTAAATATTTAAAATATTTTGTACTATAGTAATTGGTATTATTTCTTATACTTTCAATATTGGATTGTCCACTGCTAGTATATAGAAATAAAATAGATTTTTATAGATTATGCATGTATCTTGCAACCTTGACAAACTCACCTTTTAATTTCAGTAGCTTTCTTATAGATTACACAGTTTTCTGTGTATGTATGTAAATAGTTTTCTTTCTTTTCAATCTGAATGTTTTTTCTTTGTTTTCCATTTTATTTGTTTATTTTTGCCTGATTGCACTGCCCTCAATGGCAGTGTTGAATAGAACTGTTGAGAGTGGTCATCTTTGTTCTGTTTCTGATCTTAGGAAGATACTAGTCAGTCTTCCATCAAGTATGATGTTCAGTTCAGTCGCTCAGTCATGTCCAACTCTTTGCAACCCCATGAATCACAGCACGCCAGGCCTCCCTGTCCATCACCAACTCCCGGAGTTCACTCAAACTCACGTCCATCGAGTCGGTGATGCCATCCAGCCATCTCATCCTCTGTCGTCCCCTACTCCTCCTGCCCCCAGTCCCTCCCAGCATCAGACTCTTTTTCAATGAGTCAATTCTTCACATGAGGGGGCCAAAGTACTGGACTTTCAGCTTTAGCATCATTCCTTCCAAAGAAATCCCAGGGCTGATCTCCTTCAGAATGGACTGGTTGGATCTCTTTGGAGTCCAGGGGACTCTCAAGAGTCTTCTCCAACACCACAGTTCAAAAGCATCCATTCTTTGGCGCTCAGCTTTCTTCACAGTCCAACTCTCACATCCATACATGACTACTGGAAAAACCATAGCCTTGACAGGACAGACCTTTGGTGGCAAAATAATGTCTCTGCTTTTGAATATGCAGAGGCTGGTCATACTTTCCTTCCAAAGAGTAAGCGTCTTTTAATTTAATGGCTACAATCACCATCTGCAGTGATTTTGGAGCACACACAAAAAAAGTCTGACACAGTTTCCACTATTTCCCCATCTATTTCCCATGAAGTGATGAGACTGGATGCCATGATCTTAGTTTTCTGAATGTTGAGCTTTAAGCCAACTTTTTTCTCTCCCCTTTCACTTTCATCAAGAGGCTCTTTAGTTCTTCACTTTCTGCTGTAAGGATGGTATCATCTGCATATCTGAGGTGATTGATATTTCTCCTGGCATTCTTGATTCCAGCTTGTGCTTCCTCCAGTCCAGCGTTTCTCATTATGTACTCTGCATATAAGTTAAATAAGCAGGGTGACAATATAGAGCTTTGACGTACTCCTTTTCCTATTTGGAACCAGTCTGTTGTCCCATGTCCAGTTCTAACTGTTGCTTCTTGACCTGCATATAGGTTTCTCAAGAGGCAGGTCAGATGGTCTGGTATGCCCATCTCTTTCAGAATTTTCCAGTTTATTGTGATCCACACAGTCAAAGACTTTGGCATAGTCAATAAAGCAGAAATAGATGTTTTTCTGGAACTCTCTTGCTTTTTCCATGATCCAGAAGATGTTGGCAATTTGATCTCTGGTTCCTCTGCTTTTTCTAAAACCAGCTTGAACATCTGGAAGTTCACGGTTCACATATTGCTGAAGCCTGGCTTGGAGAATTTTGAGCATTACTTTACTAGCATATGAGATGAGTGCAATTGTGCGGTAGTTTGAACATTCTTTGGCATTGCCTCTCTTTGGAATTGGAATGAAAACAGACCTTTTCCAGTCCTGTGGCCACTGCTGAGTTTTCCAAATTTGCTGGCACACTGAGTGCAACACTTTCACAGCATCATCTTTCAGATTTTTTTTTTTTTTTTTTTCATAAGATTCAATTTATAAATTATTTCTTTTATGAATTATGCTTTTACTGTAGTATCTAGAAACCTTTGTGTAACCCAAAGTCACCACAAGTTTCTGTACTTTCTTCTAAAAGTTTTTTTTATGTAGTTTTAGGTTTTACATTTAAGTCTATGATCTATTTTGAGTTAATTGTGTGTATAGTATGAGGTAGGGTTCAGGGCTAAAGAATTCGCCTGCAGTGCTGGAGACACAAAAGACGTGGGTTCGATCCCTGGGTTAGGAAGATCCCCTGGAGGAGAAAGTGGCAACCCACTCCAGTAGTCTTGCCTAAAGAATCTCATGGGTAGTGAAAACTGGTGGGCTGTAACCCAAAGGGTTGCGAAGAGTCAGACATGACTGAGTGCACACACACACAAGGCTCAGAATCCACTTTTTCTTCTTACATATGGATATTCAGTTATTCTGGCGTTATCTTTCTATACTGAACTGCTTTTGGAATTTTGTGAAAAATAAGTTACTGATACAGGTATGGGCTTATTTTTGGTCTCTCCATTCAGTTTCATTCATCTATTTATCTAACGGTGTCATTATCATCCTGTCTCAATTATGGTAGGTTTGTAACATCTTCAAAGTGGATAATTTAATTTCAACAGATTTTTTCAAAGATGGTTGTCTAGTTTTGGTCTTTTGTACTACAATATGAATTTTAGAATCAGTTTGTCAATTTCTACAAAAACAGCTTCCTAGGATTTTGTTTGAGATTCATCACATCTACAGTTTGGGAAGGAATGGCATTGTAGTAATAACTGAGTTTTCAGACCCATAAACTCAACTGATCTGTCCATTTATTTGTAATTTATGAAATTTCCATTAATAATATTTATAGTATACAGATGTTGAACACTTCCATTAGATTTATCTTTAAATATTTAAAATATTTTGTACTATAGTAATTGGTATTATTTCTTATACTTTCAATATTGGATTGTCCACTGCTAGTATATAGAAATAAAATAGATTTTTATAGATTATGCATGTATCTTGCAACCTTGACAAACTCACCTTTTAATTTCAGTAGCTTTCTTATAGATTACACAGTTTTCTGTGTATGTATGTAAATAGTTTTCTTTCTTTTCAATCTGAATGTTTTTTCTTTGTTTTCCATTTTATTTGTTTATTTTTGCCTGATTGCACTGCCCTCAATGGCAGTGTTGAATAGAACTGTTGAGAGTGGTCATCTTTGTTCTGTTTCTGATCTTAGGAAGATACTAGTCAGTCTTCCATCAAGTATGATGTTCAGTTCAGTCGCTCAGTCATGTCCAACTCTTTGCAACCCCATGAATCACAGCACGCCAGGCCTCCCTGTCCATCACCAACTCCCGGAGTTCACTCAAACTCACGTCCATCGAGTCGGTGATGCCATCCAGCCATCTCATCCTCTGTCGTCCCCTACTCCTCCTGCCCCCAGTCCCTCCCAGCATCAGACTCTTTTTCAATGAGTCAATTCTTCACATGAGGGGGCCAAAGTACTGGACTTTCAGCTTTAGCATCATTCCTTCCAAAGAAATCCCAGGGCTGATCTCCTTCAGAATGGACTGGTTGGATCTCTTTGGAGTCCAGGGGACTCTCAAGAGTCTTCTCCAACACCACAGTTCAAAAGCATCCATTCTTTGGCGCTCAGCTTTCTTCACAGTCCAACTCTCACATCCATACATGACTACTGGAAAAACCATAGCCTTGACAGGACAGACCTTTGGTGGCAAAATAATGTCTCTGCTTTTGAATATGCAGAGGCTGGTCATACTTTCCTTCCAAAGAGTAAGCGTCTTTTAATTTAATGGCTACAATCACCATCTGCAGTGATTTTGGAGCACACACAAAAAAAGTCTGACACAGTTTCCACTATTTCCCCATCTATTTCCCATGAAGTGATGAGACTGGATGCCATGATCTTAGTTTTCTGAATGTTGAGCTTTAAGCCAACTTTTTTCTCTCCCCTTTCACTTTCATCAAGAGGCTCTTTAGTTCTTCACTTTCTGCTGTAAGGATGGTATCATCTGCATATCTGAGGTGATTGATATTTCTCCTGGCATTCTTGATTCCAGCTTGTGCTTCCTCCAGTCCAGCGTTTCTCATTATGTACTCTGCATATAAGTTAAATAAGCAGGGTGACAATATAGAGCTTTGACGTACTCCTTTTCCTATTTGGAACCAGTCTGTTGTCCCATGTCCAGTTCTAACTGTTGCTTCTTGACCTGCATATAGGTTTCTCAAGAGGCAGGTCAGATGGTCTGGTATGCCCATCTCTTTCAGAATTTTCCAGTTTATTGTGATCCACACAGTCAAAGACTTTGGCATAGTCAATAAAGCAGAAATAGATGTTTTTCTGGAACTCTCTTGCTTTTTCCATGATCCAGAAGATGTTGGCAATTTGATCTCTGGTTCCTCTGCTTTTTCTAAAACCAGCTTGAACATCTGGAAGTTCACGGTTCACATATTGCTGAAGCCTGGCTTGGAGAATTTTGAGCATTACTTTACTAGCATATGAGATGAGTGCAATTGTGCGGTAGTTTGAACATTCTTTGGCATTGCCTCTCTTTGGAATTGGAATGAAAACAGACCTTTTCCAGTCCTGTGGCCACTGCTGAGTTTTCCAAATTTGCTGGCACACTGAGTGCAACACTTTCACAGCATCATCTTTCAGGATTTGAAACAGCTCAACTGGAATTCCATCACCTCCACTAGCTTTGTTTGTAGTGATGCTTTCTAAGGCCCACTTGACTACACATTCCAGGATGGCTGGCTCTAGGTGAGTGATCACACCATCGTGATTATCCAGGTTGTGAAGCTCCTTTTTGTACAGTTCTTCTGTGTATTCTTGCCACCTCTTCTTAATATCTTCTGCTTCTGTTAGGTCCAGACCATTTCTGTCCTTTATCTCTAGTCTTTTCCATTCTGTTTTCCTCTATTTCTTTGCATTGATCACTGAGGAAGGCTTTCTTATCTCTTCTTGCTCTTCTTTGGTGGGTGGGTGGGTGAAGTCGCTCAGTAGTGTTCGACTCTTTGCGACCTCCTGGACTGTAACGTACTAGGCTTCTCCGTCCATGGGATTCTCCAGGCAAGAATACTGGAGTGGATTGCCGTTTCCTTCTCCAGGGGATCTTTCCGACCCAGGGATCAAATCCGGGTCTCCGGCATTGGAGGCAGACACTTTAACCTCTGAGCCACCGGGGAAGCCCCACTCTGCATTCAGATGCTTATATCTTTCCTTTTCTCTTTTGCTTTTCTCTTCTCTTCTTTTCACAGCTATCTGTAAGGCCTCCCCAGACAGCCATTTTGCTTTTTTGCATTTCTTTTCCATGGGGATGATCTTGACCCCTGTCTCCTGTACAATGTCTCCTGTACAGTGTACAGTATGATGTTAGCTGTACATTTTTGTAAATGTCTTTTATCAGGTTAAGGAAAATTCCTTTCATTCCTAGTTTGCAGAGAATTTATATAAGGAATGGATGCTGAGTTTTTAAAAAAATGTGTTCTTCATTTGTTAAGATGATCATATAAAGTTGTCTGGTTTTTAGTTTGTTTATTTGGTGAATTACATTGATAGAATTTTCAAATATTAGACCAATCTTGCATTTCTAATGTCTGTTTAAAATTTTTGCATACATATTCATGGGGTATATTACACAGTAGTTTTCTTTTCTTGTAATGTCTTTATCTGGTTTTAATCTCAGGGTTATGTGGCCTTATAAACTGAATTAGGAAGCGTTTTCCTCATCTTCAATTTTGGGGGGAGATTTTCCGTGTGGTCAGTTGTCCTAGAGTTAAAATAGAGTTCTCTAGGATTAATATTCCTTAAGTGTTTGGTAGAGTTTATGAGCAAAGTCATGTGGACCAAATTTAACTATAAATTCAATTTCTTTAACTGATATAGCGCTATTCAGATTATCTATTTCTTTTTATGTGTGTTTTTTTGGGGGGAGGTCTTTCAAAGGATTTTTCCCTTTTGTCTATCACACTTATTGACATAAACTTATTCATAATACTCCATTGTTATCCTTTTAAGATTTGTAGAATCTGTGGCAATTTTACTTCTACTATTCCTGACATTGCTATTTTTTTCTTTCTTTTTTCACTAATAAGGATCATTAATTACATATATTAATCTTCCCAGAGGACTGACTGCCTTTTGATTTCTTCAATCTTTTTTTTTCTTTCTGTTTTCTATGTCACTGATTTCTTTTTTTCTTTTTTTTTTTTATGTCACTGATTTCTGAGCTGATGTTTATTATTTCCTTTCTTCTGTTTATCTTGGGTCTCACTGGCTCTTTTCTAGTTTTTTTTTTTTTTTCAAGATAGAAGGTTAGATCACTAATTTGAAAGTATTTAAAAATCTTTCTTGCTAAAATAGTGCTATAACTTTCCGCCAAGTACTGTTTTAGTGGCATCCCATCAAACTTGCTATATTTTCTTTTATTTTTTAGTTCCAACTAATTTCTAACTTTCCTTTTTATTTCTTTTATTAGTTATTTTGAAAAGTGTTTAATTTCCAAATATTTAGGGATTTTTAATCCACTTGGTTTTTTCCCCTGGCCTTACATAATTTTCTTACATGCTATGTTAATCAATATTTGGCTGAAACTCAAGGAAAACTCTGCAGATTGCTGGATTTCTGTCTTGATAGCTCTGTCTTCTCCACTGCCCCATCCTGCAAACCTAGCTGCCCTTGTCCTCTCAGATTCTTCCTCTATCTTTTCAACTCAGGAAGGCTACTAGGCTCTGCCTGGGTCCCTCCTTCCTGTCCCACAACCTGGAAAACCCTTGTCAAGGCAGAAATCTGAAGCAATCATAGAGCTCATGTTTTTTCCTCTCAGCTTCTTATATATCACTGTTTTTCATTGCCTTGAAATCTGTCACTTGGTATATTTTGCCCTCTTTTATGTCCATTTCAGGTAGAAGGGTAAACCTGATCCCTGTCACTCAATCTTAGGCAGAAGCAGAGGTTTTGAGGGGAGAGCTAGCTAGCATCTCAAGCTTTTTCTTGAAATGTCTCCCTCTTGCTTGGTCTAATGATTACAAAATGACTGCTCTATCACTAAGCATTATCTTTACATTTAAGGCAGGATTTAGTGCTAGCCATGCCTGTTCATTTCATTATAAATACAAGTTATTTTCCCAGAAGTTTCCTAGCAAACTTATATCTCATTGGCCATAATGAGGTCATCTTTATCTGTGAATCTGAGAAAGCAGGGAATGGCGCTGTTGTGACTGGCTTAAGCTGGGTATGACTCATCAGTAGACATATTGCCACCCTGAAAGAACTGGAGAAGGAAAGAGAGAAAAATATTGGATGTTGGATAGATAAGCAGTAGGTTCTAGCACTGAGGCAACTACCAGTGTCTTCTGCAGAAGGTAAGATCAGCATGACTGCCCTGCACATATCCCACAGAGACTTTCCTGACAACTGGCTGCTTTTCAGCCTTTCTATAGCTGATTAAAAAAAAAAAAAGTTTCTGTGTCCTGGGGACGAGGGATACATTCCAGTGCTCTCTGAAGGATACCTCTTACCTTCAAGAGGACTTTGAAGCTCTAAAATATTAAACCAAGGAGAAATCATCAATTGAATGCTAATTGTTCAAACCTCTGTGTTGAGACTTTCTGTTCCTTGCATCTAAATAAGTTAAAATTGCAAGTGCACATACCATCCAAGTGATGCTTACTTCACTAACTTCAACGGTGACCTTGGAAGATTTCTTACAGCCCATCTGAGGAGAAATTGCTTCGTTTATCCTGTAGGCTTGGCTCAGAGGTGATCAGTGAGAAAGGAGACCCAGTTAGTTCCTTCCCAGCAGTCATGGCAAGTTCCTGGCAAATGGATAGAGCAGTGGACGGGCCTGCAAGCCTGACTTTTAGAGCAGGGAGACATTTTATTTGGTCAAGGGGGCATCCTTCTGTGGAAATGCTTGGGTTTTCATGTTTGGTCATTGACAGAGCCTCCAGGCACTTACGTGTTAACTTCATAGACTTAAAAAAGCAATTATTTTTACACCAACATTTTAAGTCCTAAGATTGACTTATAGGTGTCAGGAAAAAGGGAAAGTAGTCTTATCTTTACCTAGTGAAGACATACTTGATCTGTTTCACAACTGAGTCAGGTAAAGATACTTATTGAGTGAAGACAGTCAAATAGTCTCTCTTCCCTGGATACTCAAACTAATTCCCCATGGGGCTTAACATTTTTTTTGGTTCGTGAAACAAATGGATAAGTTTTCAACAGAATTCCTGCTTTGGCTAGTCTGGCTGAGAAAGATTTTTGAGTCTGTAGCATCCTAAGATTTGAGTGGTTAAGCATAAACTCTGCAATTGAGCAGGCTCTGTGGAAGAAAGGCCTGGAAGGGGTATCTGGCTTGGGAGAAGATTGGAAGAGAGAGGTCTGGTTCAGAGGACAGTACTCAGCTGAAGGAAGGAAACATGGCATCCGAGGAGAATTAATAGGCTGGTTCATGTTGATATATAGCAGAAGCCAACACACTGCAAAGCAAGTATCCTCCAATTAAAGAAAAAAAAGTCAAATAAAATATAGCATGTATGGGGGAAAAATTAGTGAGGATTGGCTAAATTATGCTGTAGTGACAGATAAGCCCCAAATCTCAAAAGCTTTATACAACAAAAGTTTATTTCTCTCTTGTGCCAAGCCCTTTATGGGCCCAGGCATTTCTCTAACATAATTGTCCTCTGCATGGGGACTGAGTGTCCAGGCTGCTGCTATCTTTTGGACTTTCCATCTCACAATTGCCTCAGTAGGGCAAGAAAAAGCCTGGAGAATCACACACAGGTGATTCCTTGTCTCAGCCTGGAAATGGTGTGTGCCATTGCAGTGGCCATCCAAACTAGTCACATGGCCCTCCTCAACTTCAAGGAACACAAAAGCTGAGAAGTGCAGCCTTCCACAGGCCTGGGTTACAAAAGGAATCTGACATTGGTAGATAGGGTGATGTCCACTCTAATTTGCAGAACTCTTAGGGAACTGTTCTGTGCCAAGCTGTCCCTCAGTTTAGAATTTCTTCCCAGAAGGGGCCTGGGGCAGCTTTATGGTTGGAAGAGGTGTCAGGGACTTATTTTGAAACTGCATTTACATAGCCAGAAACAATTATATGGATCTAACATTTATTTTGGGCAACTTTGGAGGATGCTGGTGAGAGCTGTGAGTGAGCAAAATCCCCCAGTCCCAGCTCTTGCCCTCTCCTGTGTCTTGTCACTCACAGCTGAGGCAGTGAGCGTGTACACGCTGGGTACCATTCAAACCCCCTCAAAGGGCAGGTCACCCATGGGCCCTCCTGGGCAGGGAGGCCCGCAGAAGTTGTGCGGGCCACCCATGAGACCTTGGCTCTCACAGCAAGACACCTCTGTCCGTGCTGCTACCTCCTTTCAGTCTCTTTCAGCTTCCACACATTGCCATCCCAGTGAGCGCAGCTTCTCAGGAAAGGCCTCGGGAAAAGGGCAATCGATGGATTAGATGACTGCCGCGACTCTTGGCGCTCATATCCTGCTAGGAGTGGGTCTGTGCGTGTGTGTCGGAAAGAGCAGGAGAGCGGAGAGCAGCACTTACGCAGTTTTCTCAGCAGGAAGGGACGGCTGAGCACTCGGCCCTGTCAACGAGCCGGGAGGAGGGCAGGCAGGAAGACGCGCAGCCGGGTGATTCGTGGCCACTCCACCCTGGGCTGCTCTTTTCAGTCTAGGGGCCTGGAACAGCCTCACTGGCCCTGGGTCGTGTCTTGGCCGGTTTCTGACCCTGCCAGATTTGGTCACCAGACACTGCTTTGCTTTGTCCTCTCCCGGCTCAGTCTGCCTTGCACACAGAACTGTGATATTTTAAGGGTCTGCCTAAGGGAAATGAAGACCAAACAAACGTGTCCCTTATGTTCCTTTTGTGCTAGTCCCCACATCAGCAGACCTTCCTTCAACCTCTATGTTCAGTCGCCCAGAGCAAGCCTCTTTGGCTATCATGCCCAGCCTTGGAAATTTCTCTGTAAATGTTCCTGTCTTTGTGCTTACTTCGGCAGCACGGATGCTAAAATTGGAAGGATACAGAGAAGATTAGCATGGCCTCTGGGCAAGGATGACATACAAATTCGTGAAGTCCTCCGTATGTTTTCAGTTAAGGGATACACAAAACAATTAAACGTTAAAATATGGTATCAAAAGCAGTCATGAGGGGAAAAGAGTATAAATCAGAGTGTTTTTAATACGTTTGCAATTAGGAGTTCAGCAGCTTAAAAACAATCATATATATGTGTGTGTGTATATATAGAGAGAGACAGAGAGAAACTGCTATACAAAAAAACCTCATGGTAACTGCAACCTAAAAATCTATAATAAATACACACACACAAAATGGAATCTAAATACAACACTGAAAATAGTCATCAAATCACCGGAGAAGAGAATAAATGTTCCTGCCTCAGTTTCAGTCCCTGAGCGAAATCTCTGTTATTCTGAAAGTTATTCTGGCAAATGGATAATAATTAACAAGTTTTCTCCCTTATCAGTTAATGAATTATTCTACACAGTTTTAATTCTACAAATATATTCGTCCACCCATTTATCTACATTCCTCCTTTACTCAATAACATTTTTTAAGTAAAATATTTTATGTAAAATATTCTCTTGGTGCCCTAGGGGACTTGGGGGAAAAGAAAATAATTAAACAGAGCTAGTAAAAAAGTATTCAAGGGTTTCTGGGCAGGATGCCAACAGTGACCGTTCTAGGAAGTGACTTGTAAACTGCCATTGTGTTAGCCAGACTACCCAAAGCTGTCTACAGACACAATGTGACCCTATCAACCTTCTTCTCTGATGCTCAGGGGAAGACACAGCTCCATTTTTTTCTGAAACTTTTTGTCCATTATGAGGAGTTGCATTTTAAAGCCAAATTCTGGAATTTCATTAACTTTTAAAACAATAATCAGGCCTAAAGATTAATTCTATAGGGAAAAAACAGAGAAAAGGATGAAAAGAACTTTATCTAAAGACAATTAAATAGGAGCATGTAGTATTAACCATTCACAGTATTAGTAACACAGATGCAAATTGACCCCAAAACACAAGAACTTGTTCGATAAAGCAGAGACTCAGTGTACTGTGAAACAAAAGTAATTCAAAAGAATCTTCAGATTAGATATGGAAAAGATGAAAAAAAATAATGAATATATATTATGTATATACACATTATATATACATATATATATATATATCGCTATTAACATTTACTAAGGAAAAAAAGAGTTCATTTAATGTATTTTTCTGAAAAGCTGTTATGAAGCCAGTGACGCGTCTTCTATTGACAGCATCTCAGACCCGAGGGAACAGGGTACTTCTGTCATCAATATGTGTTAACACACTGGTCCTGGCTCTAAAACTGCAACCATTTCCAAGTTAGACAAGGGAAAATAAATCAATATGGCCTGAGGAAATTTTGCAGGCAGAAATATTTACTATGACCACTAAGCTGAATTCCTGATTTTAATAGGATTATCTCAGGGCAAGGCATACACTTTATGATTTAAGAAAAAAAAAAGTAAGTTGTAGCACTGTGGAATCTTTGAGTTTAAAAGATCTGAGGAGGGTTCTCTTCCTAGTTCCAGTATTGCTTCTATTAAGCCCCTACGTGTTGTAATAATGTCTATATAAATATTGGTTGCCAGAATATTCAGGTCAAATTGTAATTCAGGTCAGGAAAAATAATAAGACCCAAACTCTCTTTATCATGTATAATGAAGCTTGACTGTGAATCACAGAGAGCTAAAATAATAGTAATTTAAGGAAGGCAGACATGAAATTTCCATGTTATTCTGACAACTGGGGTACATAAAGTCCTCAGAGGATCAGAAATCCTCTACATTTTCCTTATTACTCAAGTTGGTGGCTAGAGTTCCAGCCATCACATATGCATTCCAGGTAGCAGGATGGAAGGCAGACAAAGAGAGGAGCGAAGAGCATATTATAGCTATTGCTTAAAGAACATTCCCAGGAGTTGCTAAAGGTATTTCAGTATATGTCTATCTGTTCACCAGGCTTTAGTCACATGGTTATGCTGAACTCCAAGGGACTAAGAGAAATATTTTTATGTGGGGTGGAGAGGTGGCTAGAGCACAGCTAAAAATGAGAGCTCTCTTAATGTGGAAGAAGGGAAGAATGAACAGTGAGGGGGAGATAACATTTTCTGCAAACCTCTTTGCCAGCTGTTAAAACTGGTAGTTTGTTTGGTAATTGAAAAAGTCAGTTAAAGCAGGAAATCACAAAAAAGAGACTTATACATTAATACTATTTACTGTAAAAGTTCCTTACAGCTTCTATCAGATTCATCACTTTCTTCAACTACAAGGCTGCTAATGACATTTTTCTAAGTAGCGATCACGTTGGCTTCCTCTTTTCCTTGAATTTATTTGCCTGTGCTAGGTTTTAGTGTGGCATCCCTAGCTCCCCGACCAGGGATGGGACCCCGGCCTGCTGCATTGAGTGGGCAGAGCCTTAACCACTGAGAAGCAGAAAGATTTCAGATTGGCGAGCTTGGAGGGACATGGAAGCTCCGTGCCCTTTCCCATACTTTGTCCTGTACATCTCCTCCATCCGACCATTTCTGAGTTATATGCTTGTATTAAAACCTGCAATCAAGTCTTTTACGACTGATTCATGTAGCTCAAAAAACACCACAAACATCATCAGTATCTCTGGTTGCGGAAGAGCCGAAGATGATACCACAAATAAGACTGACTGAAGCGTTTATGTCTCATTTCATTTGTCTGATTGGAAAACTGTGCTGTAAGAACAAAAATTACCAGGACAAGGTAAATAGCTGGATAGCAGTTTCTTTATCCTGAACAGCTGCCGCGTCAATAACAGTCACCCCTTTCTGACCCAATGGGTGTACCTGCCATCAGAAACTCTGCAGGGGACAGTAGTTAAAAGCAAGATTTGATTATGAAGATGGAGAAACAGGGGCTGGCAAATGCATCCCTGATGCTACTGCTAAGTCACTTCAGTCATGTCCGACTCTGTGTGATCCCATAGACGGCGGCCCACCAGGCTCCGCCGTCCCTGGGATTCTCCAGGCAAGAACACTGGAGTGGATTGCCATTTCCTTCTCCAGTGCATGAAAGTGAAAGGTGAAAGTGAAGTCACTCAGTCGTGTCCAACTCTTAGCGACCCCATGGACTGCAGCCCACCAGGCTCCTCTGTCCATAGGATTTTCCAGGCAAGAGTACTGGAGTGGGGTGCCATTAAATGCATCCCTACTTTTAATAAAATAAGTTTTGAGGTTGAAAAAAGGGAAAGAAGAGGATTCTGAAATTTCCTAGTGACATACCTTAGCTGTGAATGACCCTTCCATCCAAATATCTGCATTTTGGGAATCTGTTGCATGGAGTTTTTCCATCTGTAATACGTGAAATTATCCACTCCAGTATTCTGGCCTGGAGAATTCCATGGACTGTAAAGTCCATGAAGTCACAAAGAATCGGACACGACTTTCACGACTTTCAATTTCACAAGTGTTTGAAGATTGATAAATACTGATGAAGAAATATATGAATCTTTTATATAATAGAATTAAATGTTTATAATCTAAAAAGTGAAAGCAGAGGAGTATTCTCTTGTTTCTTTGTTTTAAAACTGTAACTGTCTGGTTTACCTTCATCTCCATGGATACAAAGTATGTTTAAGTAATATGTTGTACTCACTATGGTAGAAATAACAAAGTCTTCTCTTTGAGGGGAAAAAAGAGAGAGAAGCAGGAACTTAAAGACCTTAACCCTCTGAAGATATGATCCTTTAGTTGTTATTGTTCAGTTGCTAAGTCATGTCTAACTCTGCGACCCCATGAACTGCATCATGCCAGGCTTCCCTGTCCTTCACTCTCTCCCGGAGTTTGCTCAGATTCATGTCCCTTGAGTAGGTGATGCCACTGAACCATCTCATCCTCTGTCGCTCTCTTCTTCTTTTGCCTTCAATCTTTCCCAGAATCAGGATCTCTTCTAATGAGTCAGCTCTTTGCATCAGATGGCCAAAGTATTGGAGCTTCACTTTCAGCATCAGTCCTTCCAGTGAATATTCAGGGTTGATTTCCTTGCAGTCCAAGGGACTCTCAAGGGTCTTCTCCAGCACTACAGTTCGAAAGCATTAATTCTTTGGTGCTCAGCATTTGGCAAATATATATATTTGCCATATATATATATACACACACACATACATATATATTTAGATATATGGATAAAAAGATGTGATATATATATGTAATCAAATCTTCTTTATCCATTCATCTATTGACAGACACTTAACTTCCATTAAGTGTCCATTCTTGTAAATAATGCTGCTGTGAACATTGGGGTACAGGTATCTTTTTGAATTAGTGGTTTTTTTTTTTTCAGATATACCCAGGAGTAAAATTGCTGGGTCATATGTTAGTTCTATTTTTAGCTTTTTGGAGAAACCCCCATAGTGTTTCCACAACGGTTATACCAATTTACATTCCTACCAACAATGTATATGGATTCTCTTTTCTCTACATCTTCACCAACATTTGATATTTGTGGGGTTTTTTTTTAATGATAACAATTCTGACAGAGAACAATGACTTTTTTGAGGCAAGCCTACTCAGAGGCAATACATGAAAGAAAAGTCAAACTTAAAGTATGGTCAGTTCAGTTCAGTTCAGTTCATTCCAGTCACTCAATCATGTCTAACTCTTTGCGACCCCGTGAATCACAGAACGCTAGGCCTCCCTGTTCATCACCAACTCCTGAAGTTCACTCAAACTCATGTCCATCGAGTCAGTGATGCCATCCAGCCATCTCATCCTCTGTCATCCCCTTCTCCTCCTGCCCCCAATCTCTCCCAGCATCAGAGTCTTTTCCAATGAGTCAACTCTTCGCATCAGGTAGCCAAAGTATTGGAGTTTCAGCTTCAGCTTCAGTCCTTCCATTGAACACCCAGGACTGATCTCCTTTAGGATGGACTGGTTGGATCTCCTTGTAGTCCAAGGGATTCTTAAGAGTCTTCTCTAACACCACAGTTCAAAAGCATCAATTCCTCAGCACTCAGCTTTCTTCACAGTCCAACTCTCACATCCATACATGACTGCTGGAAAAACCATAGCCATGACTAGATGGACTTTTGTTGGCAAAGTAATGTCTCTGCTTTTGAATATACTATCTAGGTTGGTCATAACTTTCCTTCCAAGGAGTAAGCGTCTTTTAATTTCATGGCTGCAGTCACCATCTGCAGTGATTTTGGAGCCCCCCAAAGTAAAGTCTGACACTGTTTCCTGATCTATTTCCCATGAAGTATACCTCCATACAATGAAATACTAACACTCTAAAAAGGACTTAAGAGATCATTTCAATTATTAAAGTCAAGCGAGTATTAAGGGCATAACTCTCTCATTTATCCATTTTTATGAATATGAAATTTTCCATATAGAAAGTTTTTCTGAAAGAAGTTGTCTGTTACCTGTAGTTACTAACTCCTCTTGGGCCACTCACTCCTTTGAGAACTTGATGAAAGCTCGAGGCCTTCTCCATAGAAAATTTAGATAGCTCCATCCATGAACATCTTGCCTATCATGTATCATAGATTCTGCAAGAATCTCTGGCTTCTAGTCCTTCTTCTTTAATTTACAAATGAGGAAACAGTTTCAGAAGGTGAGCGGATTTGCCAAAGGTGGTGGAAGGAGACTGTGATGATGAGCTGCTGTCTGCCTCTCCTGCAGCCCAGTCACAGAGCCTCTAACCAGATGGGGACACCCCAGAACAGAGCTCAGTGCAGGGCCAGCATCCCCCAGAGGCGCTGTGGGTGTTTTATCCATCTCTTCTTCCTGACTCCCGTATTTCTGTAAAGGAAATTCCCATTGGCCTCGGCGCCCAGGTGTGAAATCCTGGGCCCCCTTTCCCCTTCCTCTTCCTCCCGTCTGTAGCAGTCACCGAGCCCTGACTCCCGCTCTGCACCAGCTCTCCTCTCAGACCCCCTGTGTCTTTCCTCCCGTCATCCCTCATCACAGCTCTGCCTGCACTGTGGCAGCTGTCTCTTAACTCGCGTGTCTCAAGCCTCAACTCAACCAGTTTAACCCTCCCAAGCCTACTGCACACCATGTTTCTGCCCTGCTCAGAAACTGCTTGTGACCCATTTTCCAGTGAGTCTCCTGAGGCCCAGAAGGTGACAGGTCAAAACCAAGGCCACACGGCTGGTGGATGGACCCTGGAACTCCAGAACCCAGGCCTGCTTGTTTCAAATGTGATGCCCTTCAAGGATCAACCCTGGCTAATGGTGTCAGAACCAACTGGGGAGTTTGATGGAAATGCAGATTTCTGAGATCCGTCCCGAGATGATTTAGTCAGAATCTCCAGGGAATATGCATTTTAAATAAGCTCTGAAGATACTTCCGAGATTAGTTGTATGTGGGAATTACTTCACTGTAGGAATAGATGTAGTATTTGATAACCAATAAGTTTATTTAAAAATACATTCATCAGTTCAGTCACTCAGTCATGTCCAACTCTTTATGACCCCACGGACTGCAGTACGCTAGGCCTCCCTGTCCATCACCAACTCCCAGAGTTTACTCAAATTCGTGTTCATTGAGTTGGTGATGCCATCCAACTGTCTCATCCTCTGTCGTTCCCTTCTCCTCCTGCCTTCAATCTTTCCCAGCATCAGGGTCTTTTCCAATGAGTCAGCTCTTCACATCAGGTGGCCAAAGTATTGAAGTTTCAGCTTCAACATCAGTCCTTCCAATGAATATTTAGGACTGATCTCCTTTAGGATGGAATGGTTGGATCTCCTTGCATTAACTAAGCACAATTTAATTGTTTAAGATTAGAAAGTATAGACAAAGATATATAGAAGGTTAAGAGTGAAGCAAAAGGTTATAGTAAAATAATGAAAAAGTGTTATACTTTCTTATACACTATAGTTTATAGCAACTTATTTTGAATGAGTCAAATAAATATTAGATATACTAATCTAGAGATTTATCATTATTTATACTTATTTATTTCTTACTTTCTTGTTTACAGTCTGTCTTGCTCACTAAATTTTCAGCTCCATTAGGATGGGGACCATCTAGTTGTTTTTTCCCGTGAAATATCATCTGTCACTTTATTTATATAATACCTGCGGCACAATCAAAGTTCAGTAAATATTGGGTGGTACCATATGAAACTGTAGCTTTCATAGATAAAGAACAGTTCAGTATTAGCAGTTTCATCTGGTTCAGTCTAATACTTGTTGAACAGATGAGATTTCTCCCATAAGGTATTGATTTCTAAAGAAGTCACAGAAACACACTCCCAGTATTGTAAAATTATTTCTGCCAATGTTATAAAACTTCTTTTTTTAACACTTCTGACTTGTTTCACCCAGAATTTTCATAGACTGTAAGAGACCTCCAAGAATTCCTTCTTGTTTATCATTTATACCAGTGTCTCATATTGCTGGAGTTTTAGAAGTTTATCCTAACACAAATTTCACTGTTTCTAATGGCACCATAAGTCTATTTTCTCTTATTTTATCATGCCTGAGATTGGAAGGCTGGCTGCCATTCTATAGTTGCTATTGAATTCATCAAGAAGTATTTAACATCTATTACAAGCCAAGACTGTGATAGGAGCTATCAGGCATGTAAAAATGAATAAGGCACAATGTTTACTATCCAGGAACTCACAGTTACATAGAAAGTTAATATTTGACACAAATTCATCTTTCCAGGAAGAAGGAGAAAGAAGGTGATAAGTTCCATGAATGAGGCATTAAGTGTTACAGAGTATCTTTATGGGAGAAAATAACGATGTAGGACTCTACATCACAGACAATATGAAATCCATATATGATAAAGATAGGTGTGTGTTTAAATATGTCCTTATACACCTTGAGAGAAAATAGAATGCTTTTATAATTTAGGATCAGAACGGGTCTTCCCAAGGAAGGCAAAACAAAACCCAAAATTATTAAATAGAAATAAAATAGCATAAAAACTTAAAATTTCTTTACAATGAAAGACATCATAAAGTTCAGAGGCAAGTGACAATTCTTTGACACAGCAGTTTCATTTCTAGGAATCTATCCTATAAATATACTTCACATATATACGGAAAACATTATTCATTTAAATGTTGCTTATAATTATAAAATACCTGGAAACCACTCAAGTATTCATCATAAACTGTGGAGCATCCACAGAGTAGACTATTGGGCGATTGGCAGGATGAAGAAGACCCCTATGTATGGAAATGGAGTGATCACCTGCAGATCTACAGTGTAAATTAAGAAAAAGACTAAGGTCAGAACATTTTTTTTGTTTTGTTTGCTACATTTTATGTAAGAAAAGGAATGAAAAGACTATAGAAACAATTTTGTTTATGTTTACAAAATGAAGACCAGGAAAGGACTTTCCTACAGGGGATGGGGAGGAACAAACTGGAGGATAGAGGTGGAAATGAGACTTTTCTCTGTTTACCTTTCTGAATAGTTTTGACTTTTGAATCTTATAATATATAGTATTTATTAGATCTTAAAATTAAATTAGAAAGATAACGACATTCTTTTTATTTATTTTTTTTACTTTACAATACTGTATTGGTTTTGCCATACATTGACACGAATCCACCACGGGTGTATATTAGTTCCCAATCCTGAACCCCCCTCCCACCACCCTTCCCATATCATCTCTCTGGGTCATCCCAGTGCACCAGCCCCAAGCATCCTGTATCCTGTATCGAACCTAGACTGGCGATTCGTTTCTTACGTGATAGTATATATGTTTCAATGCCATTCTCCCAAATCATCCCACCCTCTCTCTCTCCCACAGAGTCCAAAAGTCTGTTCTATACATGTGTCTCTTTTGCTGTCTCACATACAAGATTATCATTACCATCTTTCTAAATTCCATATATGTGTTAGTATACTGTATTGGTGTTTTTCTTTCTGGCTTACTTCACTCTGTATAATCGGCTCCACTTTCATCCACCTCAGTAGAATGGCTTCAAATGTATTCTTTTTAATGGCTGAGTAATACTCCATTGTGCATATGTACCACAGCTTTCTTATCCATTCGTCTGCTAATGGACATCTAGGTTGCTTCCATGTCCTGGCTATTATAAACAGTGCTGTGATGAACATTGGGGTACACGTGTCTCTTTCAGTTCTGGTTTCCTCGGTGTGTATGCCCAGCAGTGGGATTGCTGGGTCATAAGGCAGTTCAATTTCCAGTTTTTTAAGGAATCTCCACACTGTTCTCCATAGTAGCTGTACTAGTTTGCGTTCCCACCCACAGTGTAAGAGGGTTCCCTTTTCTCCACACCCTCTCCAGCATTTATGGCTTGTAGACTTTTGGATCGCAGCCATTCTGACCGGTGTGAAATGGTATCTCATTGTGGTCTTGATTTGCATTTCTCTGATAATGAGTGATGTTGAGCATCTTTTCATGTTTGTTAGCCATCTGTATGTCTTTTTTGGAGAAATGTCTGTTTAGGTCTTTGGCTCATTTTTTGATTGGATCATTTATTTTTCTGGAGTTGAGCTGCAGGAGTTGCTTGTATATTTTTGACAACAGTTGTTTGTCAGTTGCTTCATTTGCTATTATTTTCTCCCATTCCGAAAGCTGTCTTTTCACCTTGCTTATAGTTTCCTTTGTTGGCGGAAGCTTTTAATTTTAATTAGATCCCATTTGTTTTGTTTTGCTTTTATTTCCAGTATTCTGGGAGGTGGATCATAGAGGATCTTGCTATGATTTATGTTGGAGAGTGTTTTGTCTAAGTTTTCCTCTAGGAGATTTATAGTTTCTGGTCTTACATTTAGAACTTTAATCCATTTTGAGTTTATTTTTGTGTATGACGTTAGGAAGTGTTCTAGTTTCATTCTCTACTACAAAGCCACAGTCATCAAGACAGTATGGTACTGGCACAAAGGCAGAAATATAGATCAATGGAACAAAACAGAAAGCCCAGAGATAAATCCACCTATGGACACCTTATCTTCGACAAAGGAGGCAAGAATATACAATGGAGAAAAGACAGTCTCTTTAACAAGTGGTGCTGGGAAAACTGGTCAACCACTTGTAAAAGGATAAACAACATTCTAGGGAAACTACATAAAGGATTAACAGCCATGGGATGGACTGAGTGGTTGTATCATGAAATGCTGAGAATTGTATGTTTTTGTCCCCCATGATTCACGGTTGAAATCTTAACCCTTAATGTGGTGGGTATTAGGGAGTAGGGACTTCAGGAGGTAGGTCATGAAGTTGGAGTTCTCATGATGGCACTGCTGTTGTTCAGTCACTAAGTCATGTTCGATCTCTGCGACCCCATGCACTGCAGCACGCCAGGCTTCCCTGTCCTTCACTATCTCCCAGAGTTTGCTCAAACTCATGTCCATTGATTGGATGATGCCATCCAACCATCTCATCTTCTGTTGGCCCTTTTCCTCCTGCCCTCAATCTTTCTCAGCATCAAGGTCTTTTCCAGTGAGCTGGCTCTTTGCATCAGGTGGCCAAAGTATTGGAGCTTCAGCTTCAGCATCAGTCCTTCCAATGAATATTCAGAGTTGATTTCCTTTAAGATTGACTGGTTTGATCTCCTTGCTGTTCAAAGGTCTCTCAAGAGCCTTCTCCAGTGCCACAGTTCAAAAGCATCAATTCTTCAGTGGTCAGCCTTCTTTATGGTCCAGCTGTACACGACTTCCTTAGTGGCTGAATGGTAAAGAATCTGCTTGCAATGCAGGAGACCAGGACTCAATCCCTGGTGTTGGGAAGATTCCCCTGGAGAAAGGAATGGCTACCTGCTCCAGTATTCTTGCCTGGAGAATTCCATGGACAGAGGAGCCTTGAGGGCTACAGTCTATCGGGCCACAAAGAGGTGGGAACGGCTGAGTGACTAACATGAGGGCTTTGGTGCCCTTATAGGGAGAGACACTGGAGCCTGTGTGTGCGCTCCCCTCCCCCGCACCCCTCTCTCTGTGTCATGTGAGGACACAGTGAGAAGTCAGCCATTTGCAAACCAGGAAGCGGATCTCATCAGACACCAGACCTGCCAGTGCCTAGATCCTGAACTTCCAAGACTGGAAGAAGTAATACCTGTTGTTTAAGCCACTTCATCTTATAGCAGCTTGAACTAAGAGAAGCCACGGTAAATAGTACAAAGTATTATTCGCTCTTGGTGACCCAAGGACTATAGTCTTCCAGGCTCCTCTGTTCATGGGATTCTCCAGTCAAGAATACTGGAGTGGGTTGCCACTCCCTTCTCCAAAAGAGTATAAAAAGTTCACACAAATAAATAAGAAATTTCGATCTGGTAGAAAAGCTAGCAAAGGGGACTCACAGAAAAATCCATCCTCTACTGTTTATCTCCTCTACTCTCGGCATGCTACTCCCAGTATTTCTGATCACCAACGTGTGGTAATTTTTTCTACACCAAGCAATCCTACAACACCAGCTGGGTGTCATACAACATAACTCAATCCTGACACTGTCTAGCTAAAGTCAGCATCAGATCCCATAGGGTAAGTGTTCAGTTCCACAGTGCTGCCCCCCGCCACATTCACATACGCTTCAGATGCCATCCACAAGTCCAAGCTGGTGATTACTCAATCTCCAGCCCTCGAATCATAAGATTGGTTCCCCTGGCAAGCGGCCCCCATCCTTAAGGGCTTTCCAAATTCACTGCATTAACATAAACTCGGGGGTGTCTGAAAGGTGCTTGTCGTGAAAGTCCAAAGGTTTTAGGAGTTCTGTGCCAGAAATGGACAAATACCACATTTCTTATTGTAAGTCACAATATCAGAGGCAAGAATAGGTAATTTATAGAAGAAAAACAAATAACAATAGACATAAATATGTAATGATACTATTCTCAGCAGGTGCAAAATCAAATTGAAACAAAAAGAAGATATTTTTCATGAACCTGATTACCTTAAATTTAAAAGATTGATGATACCAGTCAAGAATGAGAGGATGGGGAAGCAGGAACTTTTTAAGACAACTGTTGGTATAAGTATAAATTGGTAGAGCCTTATAGGAATATCTGCAAAATTCCAAATCTAGAAACTTATGCCAAATACACTTACAAGGAAAACTAGGAAATACACTGCAATGGTGATTATTGCAGCAATGTTCATAACAGTAAAAACTGGAAACCAGTGTCCACTATATTACAACATAGCTATACAATGGAAAGACCTTGAAGATATGTCAAGTAGATAAAGCAAATTGCAGTAAATTATGGCCAATTTTTATGAACCAAAAGATTAGTGATTTTATCATATGTGTGTATGCCCATCTAGATATGTGTATGCTTATGCTGCTGCTGCTGCTAAGCCGCTTCAGTCATGTCTGACTCTGTGCGACCCCATAGACGGCAGCCCACCAGGCTCCCCCGTCCTTGGGATTCTCCAGGCAAGAACACTGGAGTGGGTTGCCATTGTATACACACATATATATGGACAAATCTGGTATAATAGTAAATATTAATGTGGTTATTTTTGAGAGTGTATAGCCTGTAGTTCTATATCATTCAAAAAATTTTATAACAAACCTATATTCCTTTAAAACCATAAGATGTTTAAAACTCCAGTTGAAAGTTTAGAGTTGACGTCATAGAAGAGCTGACATTTCATGCCATCAAAAAGTCTGAGCTAAAGAAAACCTTAAAAGTCACCTAATTTTGTGGTTTCCAAATGCAATCTGTATTCTAATTGCATCAGAAGTACCAGGGAAACTTTTTTGAAACATTTTTTTTTCTTTGTCATTGGATCATATCTCTAGGCTGTGTAGGAAACTTTTAAAATATTTATTTATTTATTATTTTCGACTCTGCTGGGTCTTCATTGCTGTTCAGGCTTTTCTCTGTTTACAGCAAGCGGGGGCTACTCTCTAGTTGCAGTGCAAGGGCTTCTCATTGTGGAGGCTTCCCTTTTTGCGGAGCACGGGCTGTAGGGCGTGGGGGCTCCCATAGATGCAGCATGTGGGCTCCGTAGTCGTGGCTCCCAGGCCCTAGCGCGCAGGCGCGGCGGTCGTGGCTCCCGGGCTTAGTTGCTCTGTAGCATGTGGGATCCTCCTGAATCAGGGATCAAACCCGTGTCTCTTGCATTGGCAGGTATATTCTTTACTATTGAGCCACCAGGGAAACCCAGAAACTTTTTTTTAATGGGGACAGACTCCTGGTCTCCATTTTCCGGATTATGATTCAGAATTTTGGAGGTGAGGCTGAGAAACCTGTTTTTAAAACAATCTCAAGGTGACTCTGGTACTATGTCAGACTTAAAAACTATTTATTTCAACCTCCTACGCAATGCAGTAGCACTCCCCTGGAAGCCTTGATGTAGATTATTTCAGAGATGAACGTTTCATACACATGTGAGAACCTTGTAGAGAGATTTCATGATCAAGTATAGGTAGGACTTCCTCACTTCTGCAAAATCTGGGTAAAATTGGTTTCAACCTAACAACTTCAGAGCATGTTCAAGTTTAAAGTCTTCCCCAAGATATTTGCAAGATGCGAAGAGTGGACTCATTGGAAAAGACTCTGATGCTGGGAGGGATTGAGGGCAGGAGGAGAAGGGGACGACAGAGGATGAGATGGCTGGATGGGATCACCAACTCGATGGACGTGAGTCTGAGTGAACTCCGGGAGTTGGTGATGGACAGGGAGGCCTGGCGTGCTGCGATTCATGGGGTCGCAAATTGTCGGACACAACTGAGCAACTGAGCTGAACTGAATTGAAAGAGGGAGCACGTGCTTTAGTTTGTGAGGGGTTTTGGCCTCTGTCTCAGGCTCTAGGCTCCTGCGAGTTCTTATACTGCCTCAGACCTGTACAACCTTGCCTTATCACTCTCTTCACCCAACTGCTTTCCTGGCTTTGTCTTTCATCGTGGCACTTCCCAGGGGCTGAGGTACTGTACGTTTCTGTGTTGGTCTACTGACATACCCCCGCTAGAATGTGAGCCTGCTTGGGAGTAGGCACTGTCTGCAGTGTTAACCCCCTCATCCTCAGTGGCTCTGATAGCACCTAGCACAGAGGTTTGAGCACTCAAAAATATCTACTGGTAGTTGTCTTTCTTCGTCTGGCTTAGTTAACTTAGTGTGGCCATCTCTAAGTCCATACTTGTTGCTGTAAATGGCGTTATTTCATTCTTTTCTGTGGCTGAGTAACATTCCATTATATACATGTATCATATCTTCTTTATCCATTCATCTGTTGACAGGCATTTAGGTTGCTTCTGTGTCTTGGTTGTTTTAAATAGCACTGTTTTAAACATTGGGATACATGTATCTTTTCAGATTAGAGTTTTCTCTGGATTGCTTTGGTGTACACCTGAAACTTAAATGTTATTGTAAATCAAAGGAGGAAAAACAGAAATAAAGTGAAGTCACTCAGTCGTGTCTGACTCTCTGCGACCCCACAGACTGTAATTTAGCTGGCCAGGCTCCTCCATCCATGGGATTTTCCAGGCAAGAGTACTGGAGTGGGTTGCCATTTCCTTCTCCAGGGGATTTTCCTGACCCAGGGAGAGAACCTGGGTCTCCCGCATTGCAAGCACACTCTTTACCATCTGAGCCACAAGGGAAGCCACAGTAAATCAATTATACTTCAATTAAACATTTAAAATATTTCTAGATCTAGATACAGATGGATGAAGGAAGGAAGAAGCAAAGAGATGCTCTGACTCTCAAATCCATCCTGTCCTCCCGGGCCTGCCTCTTGCCATTCTCCTACCTGCTCACTTCTTGCTGGCTTCACTCTCTCCCCATCTCCCTTTTCTGCTCACTCCTCTCCCTCAGGAACCAACAGATTCCTCTTCTTGCTTCTCTGTTTTTTAAAGTAGACTTTATTCCTTACAGTGGTTTTAGCCTCACAGTAAAACTGAGCTAAAGTTTTAGAGAGTCCCCCTCCACCCCCTCCCTCTACATGTGTAGTCTCGCCCGTTATCAACACCCCCACTCCTTAACTCTTTTTTTAAAATGTATTAAAATTTTTTTAAATTGGGTGATAATTACTTTTATCATATTGTCTTGGTTTCTGCCATACATCGACATGAATCTCCTTGCCTTTTGATAGGAGTTTCCCTCACCTCCTCTAATTCTTTCAAATCTGACATTTCTGCTTCAGAAATCTCTCCAACACGAATTAGATACAGCATCTCCTCCAATCACAGACAATCTTCATGATAGAGATTCTGTGTCAGAAATAAATATATTTATATTCATTGAAAATCCCTTTCTCCATCATCACCACCACTTGAGAATCTCAGTTTGCCCCTCAGGAGCAGGAGAAAACATGTCTTAGTCTGCCTTGTAAACTTGGCCACCCTGCCTGAAGAGGCAGCTTCTGCCTAAATTCCATGGTTCCCAATTCCTGGTTCTACATCATATGGTTCTTTGTGTAATCCGACACACAGAACTTCTCTTCATTTTTCTGATGCTCTTTACCTGGAATCCTCTGACTTCCAACGCCCTTCTCCGAAGGTAGCCCACATACCTGACACGCCCCAGGTGTAGCTCAAGCTAATTCAAACAACAGTGGGGTTATTCCTTTTGAAGACGTGGCCACGATATTTCTTTAATGTATAAAAGGGCTGGGAGCCAAGAATGTGCTTGTCCTTTTCCTGACCTGAGTTCCAGATCGGTGGGGTTTTATCAAAGCAGCAGTTCAGATAAAGGTGTGGAAATTCTTCTTATTTTCTCCCTCAGATTACCATAGCCCTATCCTGGTGTCCGGATATGGCTCTCTGGGAAATGGAACCAAATGGCTGAATTCAGCCAAAAAATGGCTGTATTTTTTCAGATTCAGCAGCCATTGGTGGTGACAATGGTGCTTTCAGAGGAAGCTACAATCCCCAAAGAACACTTTGTCTGATTAAACTCCCCCCAGAAAATCTCTACGAAGAACATACACCAAATGTGTCAGCAGTTTCCAGTGATTTGGTCAGGGAAATACACTACTATTCTCCCAAAATAATTTTTTCTGAGTCAGGCTCCCTTCATGATTTCTTCCTTGAGGCAAGTTTAAGAGGCCTCTCATTACATTAACTTTGTCTAGAATTGTCAATGCGTATAGCTCATTTGAATGGATATCTGTGAAGGCTGCTTGGAGCAAAAATCTGGACTCATCTATCTTCCTGGAAGATGGTCTCTGTGGTAGAGACAAACCAGGGTGGCTCCTGGCTCAGCACCTTCCCAGCTGCCCCCTCAACCTGGGCAGGGCCAACTGATCCAAGAGAAGAAGGCGCTGACGCAGGCTGTGCCAATCAGAGTGGGCCTTGAGCACGCAGACAAGCGGTGTTGAGGCACCATTTGTGCCAGGGCCATGGAAGAGCCCAGAAGCTCCTACTACAGCCCTGGCCCTGCCTCCCCCTAGTTCTGCTCTTTCTATTATTCAGAATCCCTCCTATAAATCTGACTTTAATTATGTTGGCCAGAGCTGAACATTATGAGGCTTAAATTGCAAAGGGGCCGCTAAGACCCTATTGTAGAATTCTAGCACTAGCCCTGTGTACTTCATCCTCTTGGTCAGAGCCTTCTGTCAAAACTTAAGGTGTGTACACTTTGCCTGGAACCTGAACTCTGCATTTCGAACCAGTTCAGGGGATAATTCTAACAATCCATGTGTGTTATTATTATCTCTATTTTAGAAATGAGTCAAGTAAGGCCTTGTGTGGGTGCTCAGGGTCAAATAGCTATTAAGAGGTGGAGGCCAGGAAGAACCCAAGGCATCAGATTTCAGAGCTTTGCTCTTAACCAGCACGCAGCAATGTCTCTATGAGGGTGTTCAGGCTTAAACCAGAGGACAGCATGCTTAGGCATGCCCAGCACCTTGTGGAAAGCCCTTCTGCTTTGAGTAGGAGGTAAGATAAGAAGACCTCCAGTCTTCCACCTCCCTCCCACCTAACCAAGAGTCTGAGCTTTCTAAGCCAAAACCTCTGTTTCTCTTACTTTGTCTCCTGCCCCATCCTTTGATACTGAGATGCAGAAAATGATGAACCCTCATGGAGAAAGGGAGATATAAATAAGTAAATAACACTCCCTACACCAAAGAAGGGCTTCCCTGGTAGCCCAGCTAGTAAAGAATCTGCCTGCAATGCAGAAGACCCCAGTTCAATTCCTGGGTCAGGAAGATCCGCTAGAGAAGGGATAGGCTACCCACTCCAGTATTCTGGGGCTTCCCTGGTGGCTCAGATGGTAAAGAATCCGCCTGCAATGTGGGAGACCTGGGTTTGATCCCTGGGTTAGGAAGATCCTCTGGAGGAGGGCATGGCAACCTACTCCAGTATTCTTGCCTGGAGAATTCCCATGGCAGAGGAGCCTGGCGGGCTATGGTCCACGGGGACACAAAGAGTTGGACATGACTGAGTGACTAGGCACAGCACAGCAACCCTGAAGAAACCTTTCCAAAAAGTGAGTTTTCTTAGATGACATTAGAAATGGCATCTGAATGCAAAGGGGAAATTGTATCTGGTGAGGCAGAGAAGTCGTTTTATAGTAGCTCTTTATTCTTTGTAAAGTTTAGTGAATAATATTTAAGTAACAGGAGTAGCAATCTTCCCAGTTGGCACTAGTGGTAAAGAACCCGCCTGCCCATGCAGGAGACACAGGAGATGTGAGTTTTATCCCTGGGTCAAGAAGATCCCCTGGAGGAGAGCATGGCAACACACTCCAGTACTCTTGCCTGGAGAATCCTATGGACAGAGGAATCTGGCGAGTTACAGTCCACAGGGTCGGATACGACTGAAGTGACTTAGCATAAGCACAGTACAACAAGTGTAATAAATGAGTCACCATAACCATTACTCTTTTATGCTCATGGAATGCCAGCAGAGAGCTTTGTGTCAGAAAACTACATGTAATCACATTTCTCAAGGAAAGAATTTTTAGCATTGTTTGGCGGAAAAGGCAGAGATAGAGAATATAATCTGTGAAATCCTGTTCACGTGCACTAAAATTTCTCCTTACTGTGGGCCAATTTGCTTGCAAAGAAGTATGGGTAATCTTTGTTCTGGGCAAATTCCATAGTTACTATCTATCTTGTGACCCTTCATTTTCCTGGAATTGTCATTTGCTACCAGGCCAAATGGAGAAGGAAATGGCAATCCACTCTGGGACTATTGCCTGGAAAATCCCACGGACAGAGGAGCCTGGTAGGCTACAGTCCATGGGGTTGCAAAGAGTCGGACAGGACTGAGCGACTTCACTTCACTACACCAGGCGAAAGGAGTATGTTTATAGGCAGAGCAGGAAGCTGCCAGGGCGTGTTCTCCCTGTTCCCAAGCTGGCCATCGCCATGACTTCAGTTGAATTCTAGGGATGCTGGTGCTGCAGAGACTGCCTCCTTGATGCTCCAGACATCAAGGTACCAGGCAGACATGGGCTGACTCTAGAGGCACTGCTGGCTCTAACCGGCTTTTTAAGAATGGAGTCAAAATTGGGATTCAAAGGCCTCTCACTGCCCTTGTGATCCAGACCAAGTCCTTAGCATAGCAGGGCACCCTCCAGCCACTGGTCAGATTTCAGTCCCAGGAGTGCAACACGCCCTTCGTGTTGCAGGGCCTCCCCCCATGCTATGCTTCCCACTGGGGTCTTTCCTCTCCCCTCTTTCTTTAGCTATCACTTCTTTTGTCACTGAGTCAGGGAAAGTTTCCCTGAGCTCCCAAACCAGTGCACTGTGCCCAGATTCACAGCATCTCATTCCTGTGCCTTGTAGCTCTTATCCCAGCTTCAGTTTCACATGTGTGTTTAATTACTTCACGTGTGTTGACATCCGATGTAAACTGTAGGCTCCATAAGAACAGGGCTGCATTAATTATTGATCACCTCTGTATCCCCAGGGCTTGTTCTCAGTGTGACATGTTGTCAATGCCCAGTTTCAAATATTCATTGAATGATGCTTAAAGGATGAATGTAAGTGCAGAGAAGGTTGTGACCTCAGGGAACTAGGGTATGATCACCATGAGCTTCCAACCCTGTGATATTGCCCTGTGCATATAGACTGTCTTGGTCTGTTCAGGCTGCTATAACAAAATACCATCGGCTGGATGGTTTACAAACAGCAGAAACATATTGCTCACAGTTCTGGAGGCTGGAGGTCTGAGATCAGGGTTACAGCCCAGTCAGGTTCCAGTGAGGCCCTCTTCTTGGTTCAGACTGCCGACTTCTCATTGTGCCCTCACATGGTGGAAGGAACTAGAGAGCTCTTTTTGGGGTTCTGTTTTATAGAGCCACAATTCCAGTCATGAGGGCCCCACCTTCATGTTCTAATCACTTCTCAAATGCCCAACCTTCTAATTCTATCACCTTGGGAGTTAGAATTTCAGCATATGAATTTAGGGGCATATGTATTTAGCATAGACAGACAGTCTCCAAATTATGATGGCTTGACTTATGATTGTTCAGCTTTTTGATCATGTAAAAGTGAAATGCTTTCAGTAGGAACTATACTTTGATTTTGAATTTTGATCTTTTCTTGGGCTAGTGATATGTGGTATGTTACTGTCTCATGACTAGCAAGCAATTGATAAAATTATTCTGTGTACATACAACCATTCTGTTTTTCCCTTTAGTATGGTATTCAATAAATTATATGGGTTATTCAGTACTTTATTATAAAACAGAATTTATGATAGATGATTTTGCCCAACTGTAGGCTAACATTCACTTTTCACTTTCATGCATTGGAGAAAGAAATGGCAACTCACTCCAGTGTTCTTGCCTGGAGAATCCCAGGGATGGGGGAGCCTGGTGGGCTACCGTCTATGGGGTCTCACAGAGTCGGACACGACTGAAGTAACTTAGCAGCAGCAGCAGCAGGCTAATATTAAGTGTTCTGAGAATGCTATGATGTTCAATAGGTTGGGGTATTAAAAGCATTTTTTACTTGCAATATTTTCACCTTATGGTAAATTCATCCGGATATAATCCCACCATAAGTCAAAGAAGATCTGTAGTTATATGAAAGTGGTGGGAAAAGAGGAGAGGCATAGGGACTTCTCTGGTGCTCAGCAGTAAAGAACCTCCCTGCAATGCAGGAGATGTGAGTTAGATCCCTGGGTTAGGAAGGTGCCTGTAGGAGGAAATGGCAACCTACTCCAGTGTTATTGCCTGGAAAATCTCATGGACAGAGGGACCTGGTGAACTATAGTCCACAGGGTCACAAAGGGTTGGACACCACTGAAGCTGCTGAAATTGACAACCATACACATGCTACACTTAGAAGTTCAGCTCCCAGGTCAGACACTCCTGCTCTGAAATGTAGTTTGGTCACTTGCTAGCTGGACAACCCTGGGAAGGTTACTTCAATTCTGCTTCTTTGGTTTTCTGATATGTAAAATGGGGTGGATGTTGATATGTAATCCTGTCACCTATGAGGCTGCATGAGATAATGAAGGAAAATTTTTGGCACATAGGAAGTGCTCAATAAATGTTACCTGCTGTTATTATTATAAGAAAGACCCCAGATTCTCAAAATAATCTTCCTCCTTGATCACTACAAATTATATAGATACATAGAACTTCATTTGGCAGCCTGAAGATATTTTAGAATGGTCTGATAGCTTATCATAAGAATTTTTTGATATCCATAATCTATGGGCATTAGTGAGGAGTGAGATTTAAGAAAAAAGGCTCTTTTTCTCTGTAATGGCCCATATGGGGAGATAATCTTTTAAAAAGAATGAATACATTCACTTTGCTGTACACCTTAAACTAACCAATGTTGTAAATCAACTATACTCCAGTCAAAATTGGGCTTCCCAGGTGGCTCAGTGATAAAGAATCTCCCTGCCAGTGCAAGAGATGCAAGAGACGTGGTTTGATCCCTGGGTCAGGAAGATCCCCTGGGATAGGAAATTGCAACCCACTCCAGTATTCTTACCTGGAAAATCCCATGGACAGAGAAGCCTGACTGGCTACAGTCCATGGAGTCACAAAGAGTCAAACACAGTTTAACAACTGAGTATGCATGTCCAATAAAAATTTTTTTTCAAAGAATAAAGATATTTTTAACCTGTGGTCACAAGATAAGGACATTTGAACTTGGGTTATAAAGCAAAGAAGCTATGTTCACAACATCCCCAGATAAACTTTCAGGAAAAATATGGCATATATAGGATACAAAAGTCATTGTGAGGTGACCTCCAGTCAGTTTCTTCCGGTGTCCATTTCCCTGGGCTCTTAGCCTGGGAGGATGCTGGGATCCAAGCCACTGTCCGCCATCCTGCTCGCTAACTGCGTCTTGTTCTTCATTAAGGAACACTCCCAGAGGGATGGCCAGTTCAGCTCAAACCTAGTGCTGAATTGGAGTCATGCTTGGATTCCAATTTAATCTCCACTGGGGCCTGTTTTTAGCCCAAGATGCCCTAGCCATTGTGTCATAGAACTTTGGGAATTCTCACCCACTCCTGACTGATAGGTAGACTGCTAAAGAACCACTCTTGGCCTGAGTTCCCTGGATTGGTTCCATCTTTAGACCTGGATGGTCTGGTTGCTCTTTTTTCTTTTTTTAACTTTGAGTTCGTGGGAGGGGCTGCACTGAACACAGCCAGTGACAGACATACATGTCATTCATTCTAGTGAACAGACAGCGTCCCAGCTACCTTATTTGTGTAAGTATGAGCAGACTTTAGAATGAAAAATAACCAAAGAGGATGGATTATTGGGATAGGTCCAAAATACTAATTTGCCCCAGCATAGGCTCCCTCTTTAGTTCATGCAAAAATGCAAATATCCTCAAGAAGGAAAATAAATAATAATATTAACTTACATCTATTGAGCAGTTCCCATGTGCAGGCACTGTGCTAAGAGGTTTACACAAATGATCTCTATCTCACACAACCATCACAACAGACTCACAGCTATTATCATTTTACAGACAAAGAGAACAGAGGCACCAAGGGCTTAAGTCTGTATGCTGAAGGGCATATAGTGGTCATTGGGGTAGCTGGGATGGAAACCCAGGAAGCCTGGCCTCAAAGCCCATCCTCTTTATGGCCACGCTGAACAATCTCCCTGGTTGCTTTCATTCATTTCATTTCATTCCTGCAGCCGTTTATGCCACATGCTATGGAGTAAATACAACTCAGTCAGATATAAATTATGCATTTGAAGAACCAGCCGTCAAGTAGAGATGTTAAGACCTATGCAGAAATGTTACCAACAAGCATTTAAATAGAACCTCCTATTACTATGTTCCAGGCACCACTCTCAGCACATTATGTATATTAACTGACTCCTAAAAAGAAGCTTTATTGTGGATTCTATCATCATATCCAGTTTATAAATGATGAAACTGGCAAGAGGGACTTCCCTGGTGGTCCAGTTGTTAAGAATCCACTTTCCAATGCAGGGGTGTGGGTCTGATCGCTGGTCAGGGAACTAAGATCCCACATGTGGGGGGTGAGGCAGGCAACTGAGCTCATGTGTCACAACTAGAGAAAGCCTGAGAGCTGCAATGAAGGCCCAGCATAGCCTTTAAAAGCAAGAAAAAAAAACACACCGGATAAATGCCTAAGACCACACAGCTGTAAAGAGGTGTCATTTGTATTTGAAGTCAAGTTCTTAAAAGGATAAAACCATTGAGCAGACAGAAATAAGTTCAAAGCCAGAGGTGCTCCAGTGCAGACATGGTCAGATAGTACTTAGCTCATCTTCCAAGTGTGCCTATTCAGCCAATGGCAGATTCACGCAGCGCTTTCTTCACTCTTTCTCCTGGGCTTCATTTTCAATTAATTCATTCATCAATTATTTCCTGAGTGCCTGCAACATGCCAGGCCCAGGAAAGTCTGCTGGGACAGAGTGATGATATGACTGGTGAGGAAACAGAGAAACGGGAGAGGAGATTTCAAGTCAGACCGGGGAGGACAGCGTGGCCTGGCACCAGGAGTCTCAGGGATGGTTGGGAAACTGCCAGGCTGACCAAAGGAAAGGCATTCTATGCAGGGGGATAATTGCCTCAAGACCCTGAGTTGTGAAGGAGCATAGCATCCGGAGAGCAACATGGAGTTGGATGAGGTTAGAGGATTGGGAGAAGGCATGGCCTATGGAAGACAGACGAAAAGGAAGGTGGAGAACATCCTTGAGTGACAATTAAAGAGTTATGTTTTTCCAGCAGACCATGGAAAGCCACTGGAAAAGTCTAACCAGCACAGATAGGGAGATGGTTTGATTTGTACTTGAGAATCTGGCAGCTGGGGTGTGAAGGATGGCTTGGAGATGGCATTCTGGGTAGGGAGGCTATTCTGACTGTTATAGTGAGCAAGGAGCCCTCAATAGGCTGAAAGAGTGTAGGGACCTTGACTCATGTTTGGCTGAAGTTGGTTTACTCTGTGTCTGGAATTTCTGTAGTGGACTCAAACCAGAGAATGCCTTAGGGTTTTGCAAAGAATTAACTGAACCAATATTAAAATTGTCACATCCTCCCCAATTTTATGAGAAAGGTGTCATCAAAAGGAGTCACAAAACTCATTCATATGGGTTGTACTATCACAAAAGTATAGAAGGCCAAGAAGGCCTGGGTCGAGTCCTTCTGTCTGCAAATCTTGACACACAAGTACACCTTCTCTTGACTGATCTAGACCCTGTACTTCTTATCATCTGCCTAAGTGAATTCTCCCAATTGTTTCCTCCTATTTAATTTTGTTTTTAAATGTGTTACATTTCTAAGTCCATGACTCAATCATAGCATCACTAAAAGTTGCAGAAGCAAATGTTCTCTGATGTAGTAGGAAGTCCATGGCGTCACCCAGGAAGGTTCTTATCTGACTCCCTCTCTAGATGTAACTACCAGCTTATGGAAAATCTGGGGATCAGAGGTACAAGTAACCATAAGAAAATATTTGGCCAAATCTATAATGTAAGTCACTCTATAGGACAAATTATCTGCTTCTTCATTAAATTGGTGGCATAAAAGAGACAAAAAGAAAAGATAATTATTGTGGAATTAAAGAGATTTAGAAGAATAACAACCCAATGCCATGTTTGAACTATGATTCAAAGAAACAAACTGTAAAAGACATCTTTCCCAATTGGGAATGAATTTGAGGAATTATTACTTTGGTTGGATATGATTAGTAGTATTTTTTTTTTTAATGTCCTATGTAGTACATTGGAGTGTTTCAAGTAAAAAAATAACATGGTCTTCTGAGATAAACGAAATGCAAGAAATTTCATTTTATTACAGTGAAAGATTGGCAAAATGTTGACAGTTGTTGGTTAATGAGTCAATTATGCTATTGTTATGCATATTTGAAATTTTCCATTATGTAAAGGCTGTGTGTGTGTTTTAGTTAACTCTGCTTGCTTTTTTTCAGATATTAAAAAAATTGAAACATAGTTGATTTATAATATTATGTTGATTTCAGGTGTACCATATAGTGATTAGAAATTTTTATAAATTATACTACATTTGTAGTTATTATAAAATATTGCTGATATTGTAGCTCATTTATTTTGTATATAGTAGTTTATACCTCTTGGTCCCCTACCCCATCTTGCCCCTTTGGCCATCCCTCTATGATTAGTAGTATTTTTTTTTTTAATGTCCTATGTAGTACATTGGAGTGTTTCAAGTAAAAAAATAACATGGTCTTCTGAGATAAACGAAATGCAAGAAATTTCATTTTATTACAGTGAAAGATTGGCAAAATGTTGACAGTTGGTTAATGAGTCAATTATGCTATTGTTATGCATATTTGAAATTATATAAAGGCTGTGTGTGTATTTTAGTTAACTCTGCTGGCTTTTTTTCAGATATTTTAAAAATGGAAACCTAGTTGATTTATAATATTATGTTGATTTCAGGTATACCATATAGTGACTCAAAATTTCTATAAATTATACTACATTTGTAGTTTTATAAAATATTGGTAATATTGTAGCTCATTTATTTTGTCTATAGTAGTTTATGCCTCTTGGTCCCCTACCCCATCTTGCCCCTTTGGCCATCCCTCTCCCCACTGTAAACACTAATTTATTCTCTGTATCTATGAGTCTGTTTATTTTCGTTGTATTGACTAGTTTATTTTTTAGATTCCACTTATAAGTGATAGCATACAATGTATTATCTTTCTCTGACATACTGTATTAAATATGACATCCTCCAGGTCCCTCCATGTTGGGACAAATGACAAAATTTCATTCCTTTTTATGAGTGAGTAGTATTCCATTGTGTATATGAACATCGCAGCTTCTTTATCTGTTCCTCTGCTGGTGGACACTTAGGTTGCTCCCACATCCTGGCGCTTATAAATAATGTTTCTATGACATTGGGGCACGTGCCTCTCTTTGAACTAGTGTTGCTATTTTCTTTGGATATATACCCGGTTATGGAATTGCTTATAGATCCTATGGTAGTTCTATTTTTAATATCTTGAGGACCTTCCATGTTTTTCTCCGCAGTGTCTGCACCAATTTAAATTCCCCCAACAGTGTATGAGTGTTCTCACTTTTCCACATCCTCACCAATATTTGTTATTTGTGGGTTTTTTTGTTGATAGACATTCTGACAGGTATGAGGTGAAATCTCATTGTGGTTGTGATTTGTATTTCTCTGACAATTAACAACGTTGGACACCTTTTCATATGCCTGTTGACCATTTGTATGTTTTCACTGAAAAATTACCCTTTTGCATCTTCTGCCCACTTTTCAGTCGGGTTGTTTGTGTTTTTTGATATTGAGTTGTATGAGCTGTTATATATATTTTGGATATTAGCCCCTTATCAGTTATATTTTTACAAAGTGGTTTCCTTTGCTGTGAAAAGTCTTTTTAGTTTAATTAGGTCCCATTTATTTATTTTTGCTTTTGTTTCCTTTGCCTTAGAAGACAGAGCCAAAACAGTATTGCTAGGATTTGTATCAGAGTGTTCCGCCTGTTTTCTTCTATGAGTTTTATGCTTTCTGGTCTCAGATTTAGTTTTTTTTTTAATCCATTTCAAGTTGAGTTTTGATACAGTGTGAGAAATGTTCTAAATCATTTTTTTGCATGCAGCTGTCCAGTTTTTCCAGCACCATTTATTAAGGAGACTGTATCTTCTGCACTGTGTATTCTTGCCTCCTTGGTCATAGATTGACCACAGTGCCTATGCTCTTTCCTGAGTTCTCTATTCTGTTCCATTTATCTGTATGTCTGTTTTGGTGCCAATACCACTACAATTTGATAATTGTAGTTTCGTGGAGAGCCTGGGGCTACTGGCTTACTGTCTGATAAAGCCAGGTCCTGGGGCTCTTGCCAGCCCACTGCAGGCAGAGGCAGGTCCTAGGATGTAGCTGCAGGGCGCAGAGCTGGTGCTGGGCCCCTGGTGAATGTGGCTGCTTCTTGACATGGCTGGCTATGGGGTCTGCGGTGTCCTAAAGGTTGTGTTGGCCTGCTAGGTGGGTGACCCAGCTGGTGGGTGGGCTAGGTCTATACGCTGCAGGGCTGAGGTTCTCCTGGGGCAGTGTCCTCCCACTGGTGGGTAAGACCAATCCTGAGGCTGGAGCAGGCTCCCTGGTGCCTGGAGCCAGGGCCCAGCAGCTCACAGGTTGGGACTGGCCTGCTGATACAGACTGTGTCTGCAGGCTGCGGGGTGGAGGTTTTCCTGAGTCTACTGTCTACCCACTGGTGGGCGAGGCTGGTCTCCAAGCTAGACTAGGCTTGCTGGTGGGTGGGACTGTGGATTTCTGGGCTGGTGCCTTCCCACTGTTGAGTGGGGCTGGCTCTTGAGGCCTCTGGCTGCATCCCAGAATTGGGGTCAGCAGACTGGTAGGCAGAACTGGGTCCTGAGGCTGATAAAGTAGATGGAGGATTCCAAAATGGCATTTACCACTCCTGGTGTAAGTGTGGTGGAAGTTCAGTTCAGTCGCTCAGTCATGTCTGACTCTTTGTGACTCCATGAAGTGCAGCACGCCAGGCCTCCTTGTCCATCACCAACTCCCGGATTTTACTCAAACTCACGTCCATTGAGTCGATGATGCCATCCAACCATCTCATCCTCTGTCATCCCCTTCTCCTGCCACCTTCAATCTTTCCCAGCATCAGGGTCTTTTCAGATGAGTCAGTTCTTTGCATCAGTGGCCAAAGTACTGGAGCTTCAGCTTCAGCATCAGTCCTTCCAATGAATATTCAGAACTGATTTCCTTTAGGATTGATTGGCTGGATCTCCTTGCAGTCCAAGGGACTCTCAAGGGTCTTCTCCACCACCAACAGTTTAGAAGCATCAGTTCTTTGGTGCTCAGCTTTCTTTTTAGTCCAATTTCACATCCATACATGACCACTGGAAAAACACTAGACAGACCTTTGTTGGCAAAGTAATGTCTCTGCTTTTTAATATGCTGTCTAGGTTGGTCACAGCTTTTCTTCCAAGGAGCAAGCGTCTTTTAATTTCATGGCTGCAGTCACCATCTGCAGTGATTTTAGAGCCCAAGAAATAGTCTCTCACTGTTTTCATTGTTTCCCCATCTATTTGCCATGAAGTGATGGCACCAGATGCCATGATCTTAGTTTTCTGAATGTTGAGCTTTAAGTCAACTTTTTCATTCTCCTCTTTCACTTTCATCAAGAGCATCTTTCATTTCTCTTCACTCTCTGCCATAAGGGTGGTGTCATCTGCATATATGAGGTTATTGATATTTCTCCCAGGAATCTTGATACCAGCTTGTGCTTCATCCAGCCCGGCATTTTGCATGATGTATTCTGCACAGAAGTTAAATAAGCATGGGTGACAATCTACAGCCTTGACTTACTCCTTTCCCAATTTGGAACCAGTCTGTTTTTCTATGTCTGATTCTAACTGTTGTTTCTTAACCTGCATAGAGATTTCTCAGGAGACAGGTAAGGTGGTCTGATATTCCCATCTCTTGAAGAATTTTCCACAGTTTGTTGTGATCCACATAGTCAAAGGTTTTGGCATAGTCAATAAAGCAGAAGTAGACATTTTTCTGGAAGCTTCTTGCTTTTTTGATGATCCAACGGACGTTGGCAATTTGATCTCTGGTTCCTCTGTCTTTTCTAAATCCAGCTTGAACAACTGAAAGTTCTCTGTTCACTTACTGTTGAAGCTGGCTTGGAGAATTTTGAGCATTACTTTGCGAGAGTGTGAGATGAGTGCAGTCGTGCGGTAGTTTGAGCATTCTTTGGCATTGTATGTTGCTGTGTGGTGGAAAGCTCCCCAAAAGCCTGCCGCCTGTGTAACTGTGTCCCCAGGGTAAGCTCCAGTTGCCTTCCACCTCTCCAGGAGGCTTTCCAGGACCAAGCGCTGGGTCGGACCCAGGATCCTTTCAAGTTACTGCTTGTGTACAGGGTCCCAAAGCGTGTGAGATTTTGTGTGTGCTGTTTAAGAATGGAGTCTCTGTTTTCTACAGCTCTCTGGCTCTCTACAAAGTAAGCCCCTCTGGCCCTCTGGGAGCTCATCTCCCTGGCACAGGATTCCCAGGCTGGGAGTGACTGGGACTCAGACCCTCTTGTTCTTTGGGGAGAACCTCTGTAATCATAATTATTCTTTTTGTTTGTGGGTGGCCCACCATATGGTTCTTGACTCTACTGCAACTCTAGCCCTCCTACTGGTCTCATTGTGGTTTCTTCCTTGTATCTTTAGTTGTAGAAGATCTTTTCTGGTAGGTTCTGGTCTTTTTAATTGGTAGGTATTCAATAAATTATTGTAATTTTGGTGTACCCATGAGAGGAGGTGAGCTCAGAGTCTTTCTACACCACTGTCTTAGCTGATGTCCCTAGAACTCTGCTTGCTTTTCCACTCTAAAATTAACATAGGCACTTTAAGGAAAACAAAAATAAATACACAGAAGAGTTAACTAAATGCCCACCACTCTTATTCTTGGTCAGTGTTCTGTATATTTCTTTGCATTTTTTTTTTAACACATTTGATTTTCACATAGTTGATAATGACTTTGTATTTCATATTTATTCTTATCTTTCCACATAATATATCATAGCATCTTTCATTTTACTACTTGGGCTTTGTAACTAGTGGCATACCAGCCCTTGAAAGCTAACCAAGAGTACTTCTTCCAAAGTCTGTGTTGTTGAAATAATTCATGATGGAAATATCCAAACTGTGGAAATCAGCACACATTACAAATCAGAGCTTTCCTAGAGAACAGGTAGTCAAAGATTTACCAGCACATCACAGTTTATAACCATCATTTGTGTGTGTGTGCACACTCAGTCATATCTGACTGTTTGAGACCCTAGGGACTGTAGCCCACCAGGCTCTTCTGTCCATGGAATTTTCCAGGCAAGAATACCAGAATGGTTGGCCATTTCCTCCTCTAGGAGATCACTCCTGGCACAGAAATGGAACCCCCATCTCTTACATCTCCTGCATTGGCAGGTGGATTCTTCACCACTGGCGGCACCTGGGAGACCCAACTATCATTTTTAATGGCCACCAAATAGCCTGTTTGAGTAAATACATGATAGTGAGTAGTTTTACGTATTACATACCAGGTACTCAGTACCTTACTCATTTAGCCATTTAATTCCAGCATCAGAACCTATCAGGTAGGTGCAATTATCATCCACATTTTGTAGATGAAGAAACTCAGGCAGATAGTAGTAGTAAATTGCCTGCTGTCCACTGGCAGAAAGCAGGAACAAGCCTGAGAGCTGGGATTTGAATGCAGGAGTCTTACTGCAGCATCTTAGCCTTGACCATACCTGCTGCTTGGTACCTCTGTTCTGGCCAACAACTGGGCAGCCACCCTCTGAGGCCAGCACCTCTGTCCATGAATCATTTAGCAAGTGGGCAGAACTGTGAGGCAGCTTGCTTTATCTTCCTGCAGCCTGAGTGCATATGGGGAGCCCTGCCCCCCAGGAGTTTCCATTACCTCTTGAACATGGCTCTGCACTCCAACAGAACAGATAGACCAGCCTGCACTGCCAGCTACTCAGAAGGCAGTGACTTTCTCAGGTTGCTCTCAGAACTGAGCTGGGTTTGGGGGGGATACTGGCACACCCCAAGTTGCAAGAACCATTGCAACCTCAGAGGCCAGGTGAGCTTCTGTATTTTTTCAGGACAAGGACTGCATGGGTGACTTCTTTCTCCTGCCCTAAGGGTTGGAAGTGTTTTAAGCACCCACCAGGCAGTCAGGGGCACTGGGCAGGATCCTATTTCTGGTGTAGCTGCTGAGTTGCCTGAGTGATAACCAGGGAAGTCATTTGACCTCAGCAATGATCCTTTTATAAGGTAGAGGCTCATAAGACCCAAGTGTTTTCAGAGCACTCAGAAGCTTCTGCAGACAAGATGCTGTGTGTGCAATTCAGCTCCCTGCAGGCTTTCTCAGGGCCAGCATTCACCTTCATGGGGCTGGGAGCCCTGGGGCTCCCATTCTGTGCTCTCACATTAGTGTGATATGTGAGAGGGGTGGCAGTGGCGGCCTCTCAAGCTTGCCAACCCTGCTTTGGAGAAAAGGCTCACATGAAGCTGAGAACAGACCATTTCATCAAGATGGGAGAGAAGAAATATTGTCTCAGAAGTTATGAGGGTTTGATTGTCACTTGACTAAAATCGTCACTGAAATAGAAAAATTGTACATCCCCTACATGCAAAGCCTTGCTGTGCCATAGGAATTCAATCAGTATTTATTGACAAATGTTCTTGTCATCCTAAGAACAAAGCACTTAAGCATCTAGTTTCAGTCCAGTTTAGGATTTTCCCTGACCTTTCAAATTCTCTAAAACATAAAGTACCAGATAGAGATCCAGCCAGAATTAGAACATAGTCAGTGGCAAATCTCTGGCTTTTTTCTTACAGTGCTTCCAAGAAAGGAGTTCAGTATGTGTAAAGAGATGAGAGACAGGAGGAGAGAGGAAAACAATAGAATGGGAAAGATTATAGATCTCTTCAAGAAAATTAGAGATCCCAAAGGAGCATCACATGCAAAGATGGGCACAGTAAAGGACAAAAATCATATGGGCCTAACAGAAGCAGAAGATATGAAGAAGAGGTGGCAGGAATACACAGAAGAGCTGTACAAAAAAGACCTTCATGGCCCAGATAACCACGATGGTGTGATCATTCACCTAGAGCCAGCCATCCTGGAATGTGAAGTCAAGTGGGCCTTAGGAAACATCACTACAAACAAAGCTAGTGGAGGTGATGGAATTCCAGTTGAGCTATTTCAAATCCTAAAAGATGATCATATGAAAGTGCTGCACTCAATATGCCAGCAAATTTGGAAAACTCAGCAGTGGCCACAGGACTAGAAAAGGTCAGTTTTCATTCCAATCCCAAAGAAGAGCAATGCCAAAGAATATTCAAACTATCACACAATTGCAGTCATCTCACATGCTAACAAAGTAAAGCTCAAAATTCTCCAAGCCAGGCTTCAATAGTACATGAACTGAGAGCTCCCAGATGTTCAAGCTGGATTTAGAAAAGTCAGAGGAACCAGAGATCAAATTGCCAACGTCTGTTGGATCATCAAAAAAGCAAGAGAGTTCCAGAAAAACATCTACTTCTGCTTTATTGACTATGCCAAAGCCTTTGACTATGTGGATCACAACAAACTGTGGAAAATTCTTAAAGAGATAAGAATACTAGACCACCTGACTTGCCTCCTGAGAAATTTGTATGCAGGTGAGGAAGCAACAGTTAGAACTGGACATGGAACAACGGGCTGGTTCCAGTTTGGAAAAGGAGCACATCAAGGCTGTATATTATCACCCTGCTTATTTAACTTATATGCAGAGTACATCATGTGAAATGCTGGGCTGGATGAAGCACAAGCTGGAATCAAGATTGCCACGAGAAATATCAATAAGCTTAGATATGCAGATGACACCACCCTTACGGCAGAAAGTGAAGAGGAACTAAAAGAGCCCCTTGATGAAAGTGAAAGAGGAGAGTGAAAAGCTAGCTTAAAACTCAGCATTCAAAAAGCTAAAATCATGGCATCCAGTCCCGTCACTTCATGGCAAATAGATTGGGAAACAATGGAAACAGTGAGAGACTTTCTTTTTTTGGGCTCCAAAATCACTGCAGATGGTGACTGCAGCCATGAAACTAAAAGACACTTGCTCCTTGGAAGAAAAGCTATGACCAACCTAGATAGCATATTAAAAAGCAACGACATTACCTTGCTGAGAAAGATCTGTCTAATCAAAGCTATCTATGGTTTTTCCAGTAGTTATATATGGCTGTGAGAGTTGGACTATAAAGAAAGCTGAATGCCAAAGAATTGATGCTTTTGAACTGTGGTGTTGGAGAAGACTCTTGAGAGTCCCTTAGACTGCAAGGAGATCCAACCAGTCTATCCTAAAGGAAATCAGTCCTGAATATTCATTGGAAGGACTGATGCTGAAGCTGAAACTCCAATACCCTGGCCACCTGCTGAGAAGAACCGACTCATTGGAAAAGACCCTGATGCTGTGAAAGATTGAAGGCAGGGGGAGAAGGGGACGACAGAGGATGAGATGGTTGGAGGGCATCACCTACACGATGGACATGAGTTTAAGTAGGCTCCGGGACTTGGTGATGGACAGCAAAACCTGGTGTGCTGCAGTCCATGGGGTCAAAAATAGTTGAATATGACTGAGCAACTGAACTGAAGGAAAGAAAGACAATGTGTAGTGGTCTTGACCAAAATAGATTTAAAATTTGTTTGCCTCTCTACATTCAAATTCTCTTGAATGCCATTGATTAAAAAAAAAGAAAAAAGAACCCAATGGCTCTATGACTCCAGATTACTCCTCAGAATCGGAGGGGCCGTGGAGGGCTGAGACCCAAATAGAAGTCTAGGAGAAACAGAGCATTTGGCAAATGAGAGGCAGCCGCCCTAGCCTCCCTTGTGGCAACAACTATCAACCGATAGGAAGAAGATGTGGGTGGAAAATCACCAAGCAAATAAAGTCCACATTGCATGATTTGTTCTGCAGATATTTGGAACCTAGATAGTACATTCAAAAGCAGAGACATTACTTTGCCAACTAAGGTCCATCTAGTCAAGGCTATGGTTTTTCCTGTGGTCATGTATGGATGTGAGAGTTGGACTGTGAAGAAGGCTGAGTGCCGAAGAATTGATGCTTTTGAACTGTGGTGTTGGAGAAGACTCTTGAGAGTCCCTTGGACTGCAAGGAGATCCAACCAGCCCATTCTGAAGGAGATCAGCCCTGGGATTTCTTTGGAAGGAATGATGCTAAAGCTGGAACTCCAGTACTTTGGCCACCTCATGAGAAGAGTTGACTCACTGGAAAAGACTCTGATGCTGGGAGGGATTGGGGGCAGGAGGAGCAGGTGACGGCAGAGGATGAGATGGCTGGATGGCATCACTGACTCGATGGACATGAATCTGAGTGAACTCTGGGAGTTGGTGATGGACAGGGAGACCTGGTGTGCTGCGATTCAGGGAGTTGCAAAGAGTCGGACACGACTGAGTGACTGAATTGCACTGAACTGATGATGTCCCCTGCTGAATGCATTCTCTGTTCTTTTGTATCCCCTGAAGCCTGATAACAAGCATGGACTCTTGCTGAGGCTTGTTTTCACCCTCTGTGATCTCATGGAAAGACTAAAATTTACAGTGACAGTGATTCTGGATTTGCCATTTCTTTTTCAAAAAATGACTTAAACTACAGACCAAGCTTGAGCTCCCCTACAGTGCAGAGGTGAATTTCACAGTTGTGTGTGTGAGCTCTGCCATCTTGTACTTCTTACATCTCACATGAGCCTTGACACCCGGTCCTTTCAATGTGGTCACCACATGATGCTGTCAGGATGACAGCTGCCACATGGCTAGCTTTCCCTAGAGGACTCCAGGCAGTGGCCTGGGTCATCAATTAGGAGTAATTGGCAGGGCTGACATTTGACTAGAGCTAATGGCCTGAGGTCTCCAGGAGTCACCCTGACCTCTGCCCTGTAGCAAGCCTGTTTGGGGGTTTGATGGCAGTATTTCTGCAATTCATCAAGACAGCACATCGTACTGTTCCCTTGGCATTTTAATAGTGCAGTGGGTTATGTTCCAAACCACAGGCAGCGTTGTAGTTTTTGTTGGATTTAATTTTATTGAGAACTACTGGCTCCAGGTTTGGCCCAGGGGTGGGTGGTGGTGACCTGTCCAGTCCTCAAAGGGTAAGGGGATTTTTAGTCAGGGGTGCCAGGCATAGGCAAACCAGGCAGAAGAAACATAATATTTCAATTGCTTCTGAAGAAGGCAGTGAAGAGTCAGAAGCGTTCTGAAGGAGGCAGTTCTTTTATGAGGGGGATATTGATGGTGTATCCAGCAGGCTAATCTTTCTCCATTAGCCAGGCAGAATAAACATGGCATCAGAGGTAAGGGTCTCCTTGGACGCAATGATTTTCTCCTTTCTTATTCCCCTGTGGACTGGACCATAGTATCACCTGTAAGGGGAATCCTTTCTCCACGTGTTCTTTGCTCTACTCTCTGAGGACACAGTCTATTAGATTTCAGTCTACTGCTGTAGCATTCATAGATTTTTTTTTAACCTCACCTCAGAGCAAAAATGCATTATTTGCAGTAACTAAGCTCATGTACATACACATACCCACTCAGATGCGCTTGAAACAAAAGCTTCAGAATTACCGTTTTACAGATTACTGCTGCTGCTATGTTGCTTCAGTCGTGTCTAACTCTGTGTGACTCCATAGATGGCAGCCCGCCAGGCTCCCCCGTCCCTGGGATTCTCCAGGCAAGAACACTGGAGTGGGTTGCCATTTCCTTCTCCAATGCATGAAAGTGAAAAGTGAAAGTGAAGTCGCTCAGTCGTGTCCGACTCTTTGTGACCCCATAGACTGCGGCCCACCAGGCTCCTCGGTACATGGGATTTTCCAGGCAAGAGTGCTGGGGTGGGGTGCCATTGCCTTCTCCAGATTACTGCAATTACAGATACTTCCGATTTTATTCTATTTCTCTCCCTCCACTTCCTTTTTCATTTTAATACTGTTTAAGATGACTATATTAAGTTTGTTCATTACAAACTGATGACCACTCATGACCTGAGAAGCACTAATCCCATGCACACCTTGGACTATCTCCTTTTACTCATTCTCTGGGATGCTTTCATTGTCTTCCAGTTTTTACTATTTAATGTGCAAATGTTCAATATTTATACATACGTTTAAAAATTCCTCAACAGCTCCTCAAAACATATTAATATTTGATTTCTTCTCGGCTACTTCATTTCTTTTCTCTGCCCCAAAGCCGTTACTATATAGGAAACAGTCTGAAAACACACCAAAAAGTTAACAGGTTCTTTCTGGGTAGTGAGATTATACATTATTTTTAATAATTCTAATACTTATATATTATTTGTATGTAAATCATGCAAGTTTTTGCAGTGATCATTGCTATATTTAATTAAAAGTTTAGTTACTAGAGCTTTTGAAAATAATGGTAAATCTTCTCATGGTCTTATTAATTTTTTACTTTCTTAAGTCATTTGAAAAGAAAATTGCACATAGAAGCTAATCAACAGCCTTTGAAAGATATCAGTGTTTCAGTGTTTGTTTATTTTGCCATCATTTTCTTCAATTTTCATATCTGTCTTTCAGTTCTCTTAAAATATTTATATATATATATGTATTTTTTTCAAAATCAGTTTGCTAATATCAGTCCTCAAGAAGCAGTTCTTCAGCTGGCTGACAAAATGTAGGAAGCTATTGCTCTGTCTTATGTTAAGTAACAGATCATTCTGTCTTCTCTGATGATTCATAATTCAGCAGAGTTGTCAAACCTCCAAAGTAATAAATTGTGTTTGTGTTTAATCTTTGTGAAATCCTGACTAATTTGCTGATAATTAGTGAGACATTAGCCATAATATTTTTTAATGGGGTACAGTCTGTGAACTTTATATCCCATTTAACTGTAACTGTTTTCGATTGATAGATAACTGTTGGCCATTGTATGTGTATTTCTTTATGGTTTGAGGAAGTTACACTCACTCAGGGCTTCTGTTAAAATGAACTACAACCTCTTGAGTGTTATTGCATCAAATTAAATTGCCAACCTGCAAATAGAGCCACTTGATGTCACCTCTGACCCAGCCTTCAAGACCTCCTAAGGGAGAAAGGAAAGAAGGACTGGGTAGTATAGGGTGGTCACGTTTCAGAGCTGGTGCTTCATCTCTGCCTTCACTCCCTTTTCCTGTTGAGTACACACTTGCTACTTTTCAATACTTTGAAGCTCTCTGTACCCAAGTCCTGTTTGCAAAAGCAGTTCATTAAACCTGCAGAGAGCCGCCAGTCCAAATCATCGTATGCTCCATCGTTGCCAATCTCAGAATTTACCAACTGAAATATTAAACTAAATAATAAACCACATTTATTAATATAGTTACAGTTAGTGACGAAAGCATGTAAATGAAGGTCTTCCCAAGTAGAATTTTTTTTATAGTGATAATGTATTTTTTCAATTTTATTTATTTTTGGCTATGCTGGGTCTTTGTTGCTGTGTGCAGGCTTTCTCTAATTGCAAAGAGTGGGGGCTGCTCTCCAGGTGAGGTGTGCAGGCTTCTCACTGTAGTGACTTCTCTTGTGGCAGAGCACGGGCTGTAGGCATGGAGGCTCAGTAGTTATGGCTCATGGGCTTAGCACAGCATGACGAATCTTCCTAGACCAGGGACTGAACCCATGTTCCCTGAACTGGCAGGTAGATTCTTAACCACTGAACCACGAAGGAAGTCCTCCCCATGTGGAAATCTCAAGTAGAATTATCCACTTTCTTATTAGAAACCTCCCCTTTCTCTGTTCCTTACCATTGCCCAGCACTCAACATCATCATGCTGTTTCCGAGGCCTCTTCTCCATGTACTTTTCTCTCCTCTAGTTCTCAAGCTTTCAGAGCTACTTCCTTCTTTCATGTATGTTTATCTGTCCCATTTCTATTCTCTCAGTATTTAGCTTATCTGAAGAAGATCTTGGGATCTGAGTTGACCACATTCATGAGCTGTTAGTGTGATGTGGCAGGGATAAAATCTCATGGGAGTATACTATGCCTGGTCTCATATGGCTATCTTCCCATATACAAATTATTAATGCTACATGGTCTTCCTTACAATGCAGGGTTGCAGAAACAGCCATTAAGGAAAGCTGTAGACTTTAATCAATGAATGGGAGCCTCCCCGTTGTATGAATGGAGGAGACTGCCTGGAGCACAGAGGGTACAAGATTCCAAAAGTGACCTGCCACCTGACACCATAAACACATAAGATTTATTTGGACCAAGCGCCTTCTGGACCCCAGAAGTGTTAGCCAGTGAAGCCTTCCTGGAGGGATCTTTGCTTTAACCAGCTAGAAGTGGTTTACTCTTTCAACTCTCCACAGAGAATGGGAAAAGCAGGCAGAAATCAATTGAATGTTTTGTGGTGAAAGTTTTCACTGATGAATGACTGCTTAGGGTTCCCACCAGCTTCAACAAGAGGGTTAATTAAATCATTATCCTGCTGTCTGGCATGGAAACAGTGGCAGCCTTGAATCAGTGAGGCAGTTTCAAAAGTGTTCAGCTGAAAACAGTGAAGACACTCCTTGTCCCGTTCTCTAATGGGGACCCAGCCCTGGGCCATTAACCTTCCACACTGATGGGCTGGATTAGCTTCTGTGGACCTTGCATTAGCTGCACAACTTGCTTTCTAGTCTGATTAGGCGTCATTGGCCTTTTCACCCCAGTTCCCATAGCACTGAAAGAGCTCTGTTTTAATACCTGAATCAGGAAGCTCAGGGGCATTTCCCAGTGGTGATAAGGCTGTCTTGTTTTCCAGGAGCACAAGCAACAACTGGACATGTGACAACTGTTAGTTACATAGTTGCTGACTTATCTATTATACCTCCAGCAATATGGTCTGGATCTATAAAGATTTCTTATTACCAAGAAAAACGATTGTATAAACTTGTTTTTCCAAAAGGCTGTTATGAAAAAAGATAATAATGAACACGTACATCAGGCGTATTTTGCCGCGGTGTCTCCCATGTTGTGAGAAGAGTTCAAAGGGCAGGGGCACTAGCTGACTTTTTCTGACCTGGATATTTAGTGGCCGGTGGTATCAGCAGAGAAAGGTGCAGAGTATTCTATTGTCTTAGTTTCCTGTTGCTCCTGCAACAAATTACCACAAACAAAGCAACACATATTTATTATTGGAACTGAGTCCCCCTGCTTGAGTTTACGATTAATTTCTCTTTCCAAAACTTTATTTACTCTTTCCTACCACCTGCCCCTGTCAAGATTGAGGAGTATCAAAGAAAAGAGGGAACTGAAACTAAGCAGGACCGTTTGGGGCCTTCCCAGGTTCAAAAGCCCCTGTGTCTCAGTTTCTTTTTTTCTTTTTTTTTTTTTTAACTTTTTTTCTTCTTTTGACCGCTTTCCAACACATGTGGGATTTGATCCCTGACCAGGGATCAAACCTGGACCCCCTGCCTTGGAAGTGCAGAGTCTTAAGCACCGGACCACTAGGGAAGTTCCTCATGTTTCTTATTTGTAGGGAAAAACAGACTTTAATCTCCTAGGCCTTTCCTGAGTTCCAAAGCACAGACCAAGCAGTTAATAATTAGGAAAGTGAGGGAATGCAGAAACAAAGGAAAAGCTGCCAAGAAACAATAGTTCAGCAGTAAAACAGGAGTCCTAGTTCCTCCCCAAGGGTGTATATAACAACCTGAGGCATATCTTTGAGCTATTCTGCAGACACTAAGATCCCTACACAGATGGAGTATAGAGACTGTATGCGGACCACAAACTTTAGACCCCAGACTGGCTGGAACCAGAGGGCTGAGGATTCAGTGCAGTGCAGTCACTCAGTCGCATCCAACTCTGCGACCCCACGGACTGTAGCATGCCAGGCTTCCTTGTCCATCACCAACTCTGGGAGCTTACTCAAACTCATGTCCATCGAGTCGGTGATGTCATCCAACCATCTCATCCTCTGTCATCTCTTTCTCCTCCTGGGTTGAGGATTAAGATTCCCAAAACCTTACTCTCTGACCACACAACCAACCCATCAGAAGAAAGTCCATAAGCTGCAACCTTCATCCCAAGTGTTGCCTTTAAAAACCTTTCCCCGAAAGGTATTAAGAAGTTTGAGTCTTGAGCACGAGCTCCCCGTGCTTGCTTGACACCTGCAGAAACCACTGCACTTCCGTTCTCCATGAGCTGGTGTCCATGTGGCGGGTGAGTGGACCCATGTTCAGTCTGGTAACATTATCTCAAAGTTCCAAGGGATCGGAAGTCTGAAATGGGTCTTACAGGGCTAAACTCAAGGTGTTGGCAGGGTTTTGTTGCTTCGCGGGGCTCTAGAAAAGTGCCTATCTCCTTGCTTTTTCTAGGTTCTAGAGGCTTCCTGCATTCCTTGGCTCATTGCCTCCAGCTGTGAATCCTGTCAGTCCAGAAGCTCATGTTGTTGTGTCTCCTTGTCTGACTCTTCTGCCTTCTTTTCCTTAAAAAGCGCCTGTGGTTACATTAGAACCACCAAGCATGGCGTGGGAATCTCCCACACTGCATGATTCTTAGACGCATCTGCAAGTTCTCTTTGCTAGGTAAAGTAACATATTTGCAGCTTCCAGGGGAAAGGACGTGGACACCTTCTGGGAAGCATTGTTCTGCCTACCATACCTATTAAGGGAATTGTTTTTCTATCTCAATATTAGAGTTGTTTCAAATTCCTTTTGCCATGGGAGGAGAAAATAGCAATGCAGATATGGTCCCTTAGAGACACAGAAACCCATTTTCCATTATCAAGTGCAATTTCAGGAAATGGCTGTTTTAAAGGACGGTAAAGATAATGGCACCTCTGGTTGAACAGATGGCCTCTGAGCACAGCTCTGAGCTAGGCACAGGAACGGTTTCGTGCCTGGGGAGGTCGGGGAGGGAGGGCATTTGGAGAGTGCAGTGTAGGATGGGGGTGTTAGAAAGGTCAAAGAGCCTCTGAGCTGAATGCTCAGTCTTCATGTCTCCCGAGTTTCTAGGTTATTTGGAAAAAACCCCTCTAAAGAGAAGTCAGCCATGCTTGAAAAACAAGAATGGCCTTTTTCTTAACTGCTCTTCCTACTCCGAAAAGCTGAGATGGAGCAGGGGCTCAGAGAAATGTGCTTAAGTCAAAAGAGCCTGGGCTTGGGAGTTGCCAGAATGGGACTCTGGTCTCTGCTCTGTGAAACTTGGACCATATTGCATATTCTTTGTGTCAGATGAAAACATCTGCCTCTTAGGGATGACGTACTGATTAGATACAGTATATGTAGTGCTTATAGTACACTGGTTGGCTCATGGTGGGTGCTCAAAATAGTGCCATCATGGCTATCATCATCATCATCATCATCATAATTAGAACAGGAAATGGAAATTGGAGTAAAGTCTTCCAGGAAAATTTCTCACACTGTTGCAGCCATTAGACATTTGACTGAACCAGGGGAGAGAATTTGTGGGCAAGAATGATAAAGAAAAATCACTCCCTCTTTCCCACCCTCTGTGCCCTCCCTACCCAGACACCCCTCTAGAAGAAGTCTTGGGAGTACCTTCTTAGGCTCTAAAGAAAAAAAAAAAAAAAAANACCGTAAAGATAATGGCACCTCTGGTTGAACAGATGGCCTCTGAGCACAGCTCTGAGCTAGGCACAGGAACGGTTTCGTGCCTGGGGAGGTCGGGGAGGGAGGGCATTTGGAGAGTGCAGTGTAGGATGGGGGTGTTAGAAAGGTCAAAGAGCCTCTGAGCTGAATGCTCAGTCTTCATGTCTCCCGAGTTTCTAGGTTATTTGGAAAAAACCCCTCTAAAGAGAAGTCAGCCATGCTTGAAAAACAAGAATGGCCTTTTTCTTAACTGCTCTTCCTACTCCGAAAAGCTGAGATGGAGCAGGGGCTCAGAGAAATGTGCTTAAGTCAAAAGAGCCTGGGCTTGGGAGTTGCCAGAATGGGACTCTGGTCTCTGCTCTGTGAAACTTGGACCATATTGCATATTCTTTGTGTCAGATGAAAACATCTGCCTCTTAGGGATGACGTACTGATTAGATACAGTATATGTAGTGCTTATAGTACACTGGTTGGCTCATGGTGGGTGCTCAAAATAGTGCCATCATGGCTATCATCATCATCATCATCATCATAATTAGAACAGGAAATGGAAATTGGAGTAAAGTCTTCCAGGAAAATTTCTCACACTGTTGCAGCCATTAGACATTTGACTGAACCAGGGGAGAGAATTTGTGGGCAAGAATGATAAAGAAAAATCACTCCCTCTTTCCCACCCTCTGTGCCCTCCCTACCCAGACACCCCTCTAGAAGAAGTCTTGGGAGTACCTTCTTAGGCTCTAAAGAAAAAAAAAAAAAAAAACTTGAACACAGTAACACTCTCAGTCTTGAAGATGCCAAAATTAAGCCAGCAGGAAGCAATTTAGATCTTCAGATTACAGGCTGAGTTACTCTAATTGTATTCTTTCCCCACAAATTTTGAGATTTGAAGAGGTTTCATCGTTCCCTCCAGTGTTCAGAATTAGCTGAGATTAAGAGTCATACAAAGAGAGCTCAAATTATCACTGGCAATGCTGGTGGGGAATCATGACTTTAGATCCACAGCCATGTGGGTTTGCTATCAACTTACCCCAGTGAGATGAACTTACCTACGCAGGTCCCAGCCTAGCAGGACAAGTCAGGGACTCCCCAGAGTGCTGGCCCTTGACTCTGTTCTGACCAAAAGCAGATTGGAATGCCTGTGTCCTGGAGACATGCTTGCACCAAAGTAAAACCACTGTTGAGGCAGTCCAGGCAAGGATACGTTCTCAGTTAGAAAGCTATAATTTGGTCCCATCACTTCCTAACAGCTAGTGTCATTTTCTCTAATCTTTCGTTTTCTCTTTTCCCATTCCTTTATGTATCTGTGTACAAGCATATTGCATTTGGGGATTTTAAAATCCAAGGCTTTCCAGACAAACAGGGAGTAGAGAGGAGTGAGTTTATTAAGAACAAAGATCAGAGAAAAACTGGGCCCTGTGAGCACAGTTGGCCAACCTCCTGATAGACCGGGGAAAATTGACTGTTTTTGTGGGTTCATAGCCAATTTTTATAGCCTCAAGACAAAGAAAACTCCTGCTGGAAGGTTGGTGTTAGGTGATTGATTAGGGTGGTCTAGGGTGTTTACCGGAATGGGCATCTTTGCCTAACTGGGATCAGCCAGGCTTATGTGGGAGCTTGTTAGTGATAGTCAGGGGGCTTTGGGCAAGGTTACAAAGGGGCTCAGTCACCTTCAGAGGTGGCCTTGGTTCTGGACCCCGCTTCTGTGGCCTTGGGGTGGGACTTGGCAATAACCCCAAGGAGGACGATGGATCATGCTTAGCTCCTTCCACCACATTCAGCAGTCAGAAATCCCACCTCCTCCCATGGCAAGAAAGGGTGAGAGGTGAGGAAACAGGTCGGGAGAATTGCGTTATGAGGAATTCCTTTGTCTGCATCAGAACCTGAGGCGCTGGCACCTCCCTCATGCTCCAGTGGCTAAGAGTCTGCGTTCCCAACGCAGGCGGCCCTGGTCTGATCCCTTGTCAGGGACCTAGATCCCACACACCCCAACAAAGTTTGAAGATGCCACAGGCTGCCACTGAGACCTGCAGCAGCCAAATTAGAACAAACGAACAGGCCTGAGGCCCGAGTCACTGGCTCTGGGGGAAGCCAGCTGCCGATCATAAAACTCTCAAGCGGTCCCGTGGGCGAGGAACTGAGACCTCAGCCAGCCACCCGCACTGACTTGCCAGGCTTATGTGTGAGCCATTTTGGAAGCAGACCCTGGCCCTAGTCAAGCCTGCAAATGCTGGTACCTGTTGTGAATGATAACTTTTGTCAGTTAAGCAAATCAGATCTCCATTTGATGAGCAGCTAATCAATGAAACAGATAACCTGAACAGCTGAGAGTGGACAAGAAGATACAGTTGATGTGTTGGGCAGTAAAAACAAGGTGTCTACTGAAAGAAACACCTGCTACTTGATCCTAGAACTCGATTCTACAGGCAAGGATGCATTCTCAGTTAGAAAGCTATAATTTGGTCCCATCACTTCCTAACAGCTAGTGTCATTTTCTCTAATCTTTCATTTTCTCTTTTCCCATTCCTTTATGTATCTATGTACAAGCATATTGCATTTAGGGATTTTAATTTTTTTTTTAAATGGCCAGTGATGTGTTTTGAGCAGCATCAAATGGACATGGGGTGAGGGAAAGCTGTTTTTGTTAAACCTTTTTTCCATATGGCATGCTAGTTCAACCTTTATCTTTAAATTCTTCATATTTTTCATAAAGAAACTGAGGGATTTAAGATAAGCTCTGACTCCTGTAGGACCACACTGCCTTAAATCCCAAGGATGAAAACTTGAAGAGTAGAAATAATAATAAATTGTACTGGCTTCTTGTGGTTTAAGTTTATGCATGTCAGATTCTTGAACTCATTATCCTCAACCAAAACAGACAAAAGGTCACATACATTGAATGTGATCTCAGTGAGACAGCAGTGAGCGGTTCTGAAGAGAAACTTTAACTCCCTGCCCAGGAGTTGAACCTGAGTAGCCTGGAGAAGGCAATGGCACCCTACTCCAATCAATACTCTTGCCTGGAAAATCCTATGGATGGAGGAGCCTGGTGGGCTGCAGTCCATGGGGTCGCTAAGAGTCGGACATGACTGAGCGACTTCACTTTCACTTTTCACTTTCATGCATTGGAGAAGGAAATGGCAACCCACTCCAGTGTTCTTGCCTGGAGAATCCCAGGGATGGGGGAGCCTGGTGGGCTGCCGTCTATGGGGTCGCAGAGAGTCGGACACGACTGAAGTGACTTAGCAGCAGCAGCAGCAGCCTGGATGAAAATCAGGAAACTTAGCTGTTAGTCCACCATTGGCTAGAGGCTAGAAGCAAAGTGGCCTTGGCTCTGTCCTCTGTTAGAAAGCAAGAATATTTCAAGGAGAAAAAAACTGTAAAAACAAGTACACCGTTTTATTGTTAGAGACACAGCACAGCGTATGGGAGAGCACACGGAGAAGCAGTTTGTTTAAGTCAGAAGCAAAGCAGAAACATGGATCTGGAGAGAAAGGGTGTGGGTGTTCTCAATGATGAGGAGGAGCGTAGTAAAGAAATGGTTTAAACATTTCAATAGGACAGTCCTTCTAGGTCTTTGCTTTTGAACAATTATTTCTTTTTTCACACCTGACCAGCCCTAGGACACTCCCCCAGTATGTGTGCTCATCTTTTTGCTAAGATGGATCCCACCTCAGAGGCCTGTGGGTGCATGTCCACACTTATTATGGGGGAGGGGGATGGGTAGGGACCCCTCCCTTTTTGACCCCCAAGGAGCCTTCCTCCACATGTGCAAACAGGGAAGTTTTCCCTGATCTCAGGAGTGGTCATTTTCATCTCTTTACTTTAGCAGAGTCCAGCTTCTGCCACTAGCTTTATCCTTGGGATATCTGGGTGAGAAGAAAGCTTCAGTTTTACCCCACTTGATAAATGCCAGCTGTCCAGCCCAGGGGCCCATCTGTCTCCTTCCTCGTCTAGACCTGGAAACAAATAAGCAAACAACAACAAACTCAACATCAAGAAGACATTACAGCTCTAGAGGTCTCCTAACAGCATAACTGAAGAGGTGCTGTGATGCTGCGTAAAACAGAAATGGCCAAAGGGAAAAAAGATACACAGGAAAGAAGGCAGCTAACAGCAACAGGAAGGGGGGGGAACTGAAAAAAGATACACAGGAAAGAAAGACAGCTAACAGCAACAGGAAGGGGGGGGAACTTCCTGCTTGATTCTATGCCACATGCCAGACAGGTGTTCCTGGCGTCACTTTTGGAGAACCTCCTGATCCTGAGAACCAGCTGTCATTGTTGTTCCATAGGAATGTGATCCGTGAGCTTGGGTGGGAGGTTGTTGTTGTTCTGTTCCAGTCATGTCTGACTCTTTACAACCCCGTGGATGGCAGCACGCCAGGCCTCTCTGTCCTTCACCATCTCCTGGAGTTTGCTCAAGTTCATGTTCATTGCATCAGTGATGCCATCCAGCCATCTCATCCTCTGATGCCCACTTCTCCCTCTGTCCTCAATTTTTCCAAGCATCAGGGACTTTTCCAATGAGTCATCTGTTGGCATCAGATGACCAAAATACTGGAGCTTCAGCTTTACATCAGTCCTTCCAGTGAATATTCAGGGTTGATCTCCCTTAAGATGGGAGGGAGGAGGGTGTCCTAAATCTTAGATAACTACAGATGAAGTTCATACATCATCAACAATGCTATCAAATCAGAAAAGGAAAAAGGTTATTTGACTAGAAAACATCCACCATTTAAGCCATTGGCTTGAAAGGTACTTTCTCATCTTCCACACTTTCATTCCAAGAAAAAAAGACAATTGCTATGGAACCAATAATAACAATCAACCTTGTTGTTAGTCTACTTATTTGGGACCCAGAGAAGTTTTTTTTCCCTTAAATAGAACCATGCTCTAGCAGCACCTATATGCTGTTTCATCTAATTCCTCATGAATCTGTACACAAAGTAATGCAGTTATTATGGTCCAGAAAGATGCTGTCACGTTCTGACTATGAAGCCTTCAAGCCTCGCAGTCAGGCACAACAGGCAGAAGGCTCATTCCCAAGGGTTAAGCGTTCCCCACGTGCAAGTGTGTGTCAGTGCGTGGGAATGCCGTGCCTGCTATCGTCATGAAGCTTGTGTCAGTATACCCTGGGGGACTTCCTTGGTACCTGGATGAAAATCAGGAAACTTAGCTGTTAGTCCACCATTGGCTAGAGGCTAGAAGCAAAGTGGCCTTGGCTCTGTCCTCTGTTAGAAAGCAAGAATATTTCAAGGAGAAAAAAACTGTAAAAACAAGTACACCGTTTTATTGTTAGAGACACAGCACAGCGTATGGGAGAGCACACGGAGAAGCAGTTTGTTTAAGTCAGAAGCAAAGCAGAAACATGGATCTGGAGAGAAAGGGTGTGGGTGTTCTCAATGATGAGGAGGAGCGTAGTAAAGAAATGGTTTAAACATTTCAATAGGACAGTCCTTCTAGGTCTTTGCTTTTGAACAATTATTTCTTTTTTCACACCTGACCAGCCCTAGGACACTCCCCCAGTATGTGTGCTCATCTTTTTGCTAAGATGGATCCCACCTCAGAGGCCTGTGGGTGCATGTCCACACTTATTATGGGGGAGGGGGATGGGTAGGGACCCCTCCCTTTTTGACCCCCAAGGAGCCTTCCTCCACATGTGCAAACAGGGAAGTTTTCCCTGATCTCAGGAGTGGTCATTTTCATCTCTTTACTTTAGCAGAGTCCAGCTTCTGCCACTAGCTTTATCCTTGGGATATCTGGGTGAGAAGAAAGCTTCAGTTTTACCCCACTTGATAAATGCCAGCTGTCCAGCCCAGGGGCCCATCTGTCTCCTTCCTCGTCTAGACCTGGAAACAAATAAGCAAACAACAACAAACTCAACATCAAGAAGACATTACAGCTCTAGAGGTCTCCTAACAGCATAACTGAAGAGGTGCTGTGATGCTGCGTAAAACAGAAATGGCCAAAGGGAAAAAAGATACACAGGAAAGAAGGCAGCTAACAGCAACAGGAAGGGGGGGGAACTGAAAAAAGATACACAGGAAAGAAAGACAGCTAACAGCAACAGGAAGGGGGGGGAACTTCCTGCTTGATTCTATGCCACATGCCAGACAGGTGTTCCTGGCGTCACTTTTGGAGAACCTCCTGATCCTGAGAACCAGCTGTCATTGTTGTTCCATAGGAATGTGATCCGTGAGCTTGGGTGGGAGGTTGTTGTTGTTCTGTTCCAGTCATGTCTGACTCTTTACAACCCCGTGGATGGCAGCACGCCAGGCCTCTCTGTCCTTCACCATCTCCTGGAGTTTGCTCAAGTTCATGTTCATTGCATCAGTGATGCCATCCAGCCATCTCATCCTCTGATGCCCACTTCTCCCTCTGTCCTCAATTTTTCCAAGCATCAGGGACTTTTCCAATGAGTCATCTGTTGGCATCAGATGACCAAAATACTGGAGCTTCAGCTTTACATCAGTCCTTCCAGTGAATATTCAGGGTTGATCTCCCTTAAGATGGGAGGGAGGAGGGTGTCCTAAATCTTAGATAACTACAGATGAAGTTCATACATCATCAACAATGCTATCAAATCAGAAAAGGAAAAAGGTTATTTGACTAGAAAACATCCACCATTTAAGCCATTGGCTTGAAAGGTACTTTCTCATCTTCCACACTTTCATTCCAAGAAAAAAAGACAATTGCTATGGAACCAATAATAACAATCAACCTTGTTGTTAGTCTACTTATTTGGGACCCAGAGAAGTTTTTTTTCCCTTAAATAGAACCATGCTCTAGCAGCACCTATATGCTGTTTCATCTAATTCCTCATGAATCTGTACACAAAGTAATGCAGTTATTATGGTCCAGAAAGATGCTGTCACGTTCTGACTATGAAGCCTTCAAGCCTCGCAGTCAGGCACAACAGGCAGAAGGCTCATTCCCAAGGGTTAAGCGTTCCCCACGTGCAAGTGTGTGTCAGTGCGTGGGAATGCCGTGCCTGCTATCGTCATGAAGCTTGTGTCAGTATACCCTGGGGGACTTCCTTGGTCCCCTCTGCATCAAATCAGAACTGGTGCCCATATTAATAAATGACTTGATGGCTTCCTCCCTTCAAAAAACAGAAGCCCTGCTGCTTTTCCTAGCTTGGGCTGTCCAGGGCAGCTCTGTTCATAGGCGAGGCTTCATGAAAACAAGACGCAACCACTTTGAGCCCAGCAGGCTTCCAGAACCCTCTGTTAATTATGAGCACTGCACCGGGTTGGTTCTTTGTTACCAGAGGAAGGAAGGACTTGGAGGGCGAGGACATGAATCTTCTTCCCCCTAGCCCACCTGGGTGGTGTATGTGCACCCCTCCAGGACAGCTAACTCTTAGGCCCTCTTTGACCTCCTAGGCCAGAGCCCTCAGCAGTGCAGGCTTCTGGTCAGCGGGAGACCCTGCCTTTCCCTTGGGCCCCATGCCACCTACTCACAAGGAGTAAGAGAAAGGGAACAGTTTCCTCCCTCTTCCCTCATTCTCTCTCGCTGCCTCCTTCTTTCTCTCCTCCTTATGTCCAACTCTCTATATATGAACGTGTGCGCACACACGCACACACACGCCCTGTGATGTGACATAACAAATATGTATTTGGTGTTCATACCAGTTCCTCACACAAAGCTTCTAAAACCCTTCTAAATTCCTGAGCACAGGTCTGAGAGTCGCATCTTTCTTTATTTGTAATAAGCCCACCTGAGTTTATGCCAATGAGGTGACTCTCGGAGGATGTGGGCTCATTGCCAGAGGAAGCAGCCACAGACAGTAAAGGGTTGGGACTTCAGCCCTACTCCCCAACCAGAGAGGGGAGGGGGAGAGGCTGAGGATCCAGTTAATCACCCAGGACTCATGATGTAACCAATTAAGTCCACATGCCTGCTTGGTGGAACCTCCATAAAAACCCTGGACGACTGGATTCAGAGAGCATCTGGTGGATATGGTTACTAGACCTATGGAGTTCGTTTTGAAATGTGTAGAAGTATTTGTTGACTGGAAAAAAAAATCACAGTGTAAGGGCTTTGAGTTCAGTTATATTCACTGAATACATTCGCTGAAGACTAGGAGATAGCCTCCCAGATAGCTCTGAAGAACTGCTCCAGAGAGATAGGGGAGGAGCCAGTGTATAGATGAATTTTTTTTGGTTCAGAAATACATATAATCAAGCACACATCTTGCTAAAAGATAACAGCTGGTGGGAATTCTCTGGCGGCCCAGGGGTTAAACTCTGAGCTCTCACTGCAGGGGATGCGGGTTTTTGATCCCTGGTCAGGAACTAAGATCCTGCAAACCTCAAGGGAAAAAAAGATCTTAGCTCATCACAAAAACAGATAACGTAAGTTAATAATTTTAGTACTTATCTCTGGATGGAAAGCTGCAACAGTCTGGAATCACTGAAATTCTTCCTTAGATATGCATCTTAACTGCCTAGGGGACCAGATACCCACAGCGCTGAATTCCATTCAGGATGCACTGCAGTTCTGGGATGGCAACAGTGAACGACTTGATCCTTGTAGAACTGGAATGGAAGGCGACATCTTTTATTTGTGTACTGAGTCACTACGTTGTGTAAAAGAGCTAACATAATGTCAAATTACACTTCAAAAACCAAAACTGTGGTTACCAGAGGTAGGGATGGGTGAGGTGCGATTTAATGAAAGCCGTCAAAAGGTACAAACTTCCAGCTGCATAAGCAATAGGGATATAAGGTACAGCATAATAAGGACAACTAGCACTGTTGAATGTTATATATAAAAGCTGTTAAGAGTAAACCCTGAGTTCTCATCACAGGGAAAACAATTTTTTTCTGTTTCTCTAATTTTGTTTCTATATTAGATGATTGATGTTCACAAAACTTGTGGTAATCATTTCATGACATATGTAAGTCCAATCATGATATGTATTCCTTAAACTTACAATGATGTGTATCTATTATATAAATTAAAGGGAAAAAAAGAAACAGTGGATCTGGTGGGTAGAAAGGGATATTCTCCAAGCATTCAGATATCCTGCATTTCAAAGAGTAATAACATTTACATATTCACATAGTTGGGTTCTTTAGCATTTTCTTTTCCCTGAATTAGTTAGTGTTCCTTTTTTGATTATGTGTTTCTTCACTTGAAACTCACGTTCATATATTAAATACCAACTTAAGACACTGTGTCTCAGGTTACAACAGTCAAAAGCAAAACAGCTTTTCTTTACTTCTCTTCCCCGAACCATACATTACATCGATAAGCAGAAAATTCTGAATTCTTCAGGGGCAGGAATCTTTGACTGTGCTGTAGAGCAGCTAAGCCCGTGAGTCACAACTATTGAGCCTGTGTGCCCGAGAGCCAGTGCTCTGCACAAGAGAAGTCACCAGGAAGAGAAGCCCAGGCACCGTAATTAGAGAGCAGCCTCCACTCGCCTCAACGAGAGAAAAGCCCACATAGTGACAAAGACACAGTACAGCCAAGAGTAAAATATATACATACGTAGATAAAAAAGAGTGCATTGTCAAGGACTTCCCGGTTCCGCTGGTTAAGACTCCATGCTTCCACTGCAGTGGGCAAGGGTTTGATCCCTGCAGAGAAGTTCTGCAAAGAAAAAAGAGTATATTGGCAAATGGGTTACCTCTGTGGGAATATGGGGCTCAGTCCCACTGGGCCTGAGGAACTATAAAGCCTGCTTCAGAACTGCCTCACTAAGAGGTGAGGCGCTGGATTTGGACTCCCAAGACCAACTGCCATCTGTCTAAGGATGCTCTGAGGACATCTCGGCCCCGTGGTCTGCTGCGCTTGCAGGGTGAGCATGCACCTGAACCAGAGAGACGGGAGGGACTTAGGTGAGCCCAGCAACCACCGTCCCGTGAGTCTCCAGGGCAAGCTTGACGAGAGGTGTGCACGGACAGCATCTGCTACAAACTGCCAATCCCAGCCGAGGCGCCCCGCCTTCCGCCGCTGGCTATCGGTCCAGGCCGGCATATAAGATCTGGGTCAAGGCCAGTCATTCCCTCAGATCTTTGTGAACGTGCCCTGAGAGAAGTAAGGCATACCCTCTCCAGGATCAGAGATGAGAGAGGAGGGTCTGGGAGCTGTATGCAGCTAGGTTTCAGTCATATGGAAGAAGCTGACGTGACAGAATGAGGCTGATCAGCGGTGGAGGCGGGGATGAGATATTAGAGGGAGTCCCAGCTGCACTCCAGGCTCTGGTCCGGGAAGCTCGTTTTCCCCAGGCCTCCGGTTTACATCTACAAGCCAAAATATTTCTTCTTGTACCATGCACGTTCAAACTGGGCTTTCATAACTTGCAACCAGAAAAGTCTTGACTGCTTTTGAACGACCCCCTTTCCAAAAGTATCTATTCCTTGAATCTGCAGCATTTCCTACAAGTCATTCAAAAGAGAGCCACTCTCTTGAATTAAAACATTGCCCCCTCCAGAAATCCCCAAAAATGTGCAAATACCCCCAATACATTTAACATAAAAAACCAAGAGGCAAAATCATATCAGGCAACCTAACAACTTTAGAACAGGAAAGCGAAGTTCAGCTGTTGTTGTTCAGTACCTCAGGTGTGTCCAACTCTTTGTGACCCCATGGACTGCAACAAGCCAGGCTTCCCTGTCCATCACCATCTCTCAGAGCTTGCTCAAATTCATGTCCATTGAGCCGGTGATGCCATCCAACCATCTCATCCCCTGTCACCCCAAGTTTAACTGGATCATGTCTAAACTGACAAATGGTTCTAAGGGCATCAGTTAAATCTATGACTCAAGGCATTTTATCATTACCTTCTGTGTAAAACTTTCAGACTTCTAAAGAAATGGGCACATTAATTTGAAAGACAGGCACCAAGGGCATTTCCTGGCGTCCAACGGTTAGAACCCCTTTCACTGCTGAGGCCTCCCATTCCTGAAGTGAGAGGTAGGATCCCACAAGCCGTGCATCACGACCAAATACATAATAAAAATAAAGTAAAAAGTAAAAAGCATTGAGAATGGAAAGTAAAAGTTGGACAGTGTAAAATCTCTGTAAGATAGAAACAGCTGTGTGATAAGATTGATAAGATCTCCAGGATATACTGTGTTAGTTTTTACTCAAGAAAGAGGAATAATAAGAATATGTTACATAAATAAATATGGAAAGGTCATCCAAGAAACAAAAGTGACTAACAAAAGCGGTTACCTAGGGAGAACTGTGTGGACAGGACAGGCGAGGAACAAGGCACCTCAAGGTATGCACACCCTTATGTATGCTTTGATTTTCATGTCTTAAACTGAGATACTCAAAGTGAGATTCAAAATATAATAAAGTTGACCCACTTTTCCCAAGAGCTGAAGTGAACAGCACAGAACTCCAGAAATGAACCACTGACAAGCTAACTGACGCTGACCCAGACAAGATAGCTGCATCTAACGAAGACTCAGGAATAATCCACCTACCTCAAAACCAAAGGGCTTTAAAAAGTCAAAGGTTTTTTAAACTTCATGCCTCTCATTTTGAAAGGAGAAGAACTAATGATGTCAAGCACACAGGAACCTTAAACCTAAACTTAGGAAAATGCTATGAAGAAAGGAAAAGATTTGCATTTTCTCCTTAATGTTCAAAGAGGGAAAAAATAGTGAAAGAGGAAAATACAGGAGTAAATTAGGTAAAAATGTGAGAAGTCCACACAGTGCAGGGCTAAGTGTCTTTTTCATGAGGGCATTCATCGAGAAATCATTTCTTGCGTTGTTTCAGACATGTCTTGATTAATACAAAGGAAAATCTACGAATGGGATAGTGATACAATCTGAGTAATTCAACAAATTATTCACTTATTTAACTCCAATTCCAGAAGTTCATGGATATTAAAGTTAATTAATGTATATAAAAGCTTTTTGGGAAAAAATGGAGACTACTATAAAAAGATTACTTTTAAGTTAAAAAATCATTTTTAAATAAAGATTTTCAAAAATTGGAATGTTTCCTGATTTGTATCTGAGACAGTAATATTATTTCATTCTTATGATGTACATGAAGAGAGTTAATAAAAATGAAGATTTCTTAACTAATAAGAATGCTTGTTTTCATATTTGCAGCAAAAGTGTGTCATAAAAAATCGCTCATTGCTATCATGTTATTAGGATTTGGTGTTTAAATGAAAATGGTGAGAGTTGAAATATAGAAAATGTAGACCAGAATAGGAGATAAATGGGTAGTCAGCAGACAGGCCTAAAGAAGAGCATTAGAGGACAGAACTGATGGAGACTGTCTAGTTCTAAGAATCAGTCCCAGTGCCCAGTGTCATGGAAAGTGAGTGAACAGGCCAGCCCGAGGGAGCACGCAGCAGCTGGAGAGCACCTGATCCATCCGCGGAGGGCAGACCCCAGCTCGATACCTGGGCTCGGGCTTTCTAGGTCCTCACTTTTCTTTCCAAGAGGAGATGGAAATCTGGATTTTTATGTGAACTCAACTGTTTTTCATATCATGGCCAATGCTAAAGAAAGCTGTAACCTGAAACAGACTCAGGCATCCAGTTCTGTGGGGAGTCTGAAAATGATAGTGACTCATATGAAATCAGCCTTTTACCGTAAATAATAGGAATTAGCAAATTACAGCCCAGAGGAATCCAGCCTATCTCCTTTCTGTAAATAAGGCTTTATAGGAACACAGCCACACACGCTTGTTTGTATCTTGTCACCGCTGCTTTTGTGCTGCAAATGGAGTCCCAGATATTTACCCTCTGGCCCTTTACAGAAAAAGTTTGCCAACTCATCATATTTTGATCATTAGCAGATCTGAATCTGTTATGTTGGATTATGGTTTAAGAGGATCCTACTAAATTTTAATGTCAAATTAAGTAAGAAAAATTTCTTTCCTGGAATATTGATTAGACCATGTAATATAAACTGTTTTGCTTTAAAATTTTAACTCAGTTGAATCTGATAGGAAATGGTTGTTAGGAACATCTAGTAAAAATTATTTTCCATATTTACTGACCTCTGTAGATCATAGGTAAGTGTGTTAAGAAAGTCTAAGCAGATAAACAGCAAGGTCTTATTGTATAGCACAGGGAACTCTATTCAGTATCATGTAATAAACCACGATGAAAATAATATGAAAAAGAAAGTATATGTATATATATATATAATAGACTAAGCAAACTGTAAAAAGATAAGGTCGGAAATGCCTTTCCTGTCGTTATGCAGCAAAAGTAAACCTAAACCTTGAAAAAGAGAAATTACTTTTCACTTGCACCATCTAGAGGTGGAAAATAAAATTGCATGCTATATCTTAGACCATGCCTGCTAAGTCGCTTAGCAGTCGTGTCCCACTCTTTGCGACCCCTAGGCTGTAGCCCACCAGGCTTCTCTGTCCATGGAATTCTCCAGGCAAAACTGCTGGAATGGGTAGCCACTACTCCCTTTTCCAGGGGATCTTCCCGACCCAGGGATCGAACACGCATCTCTGACATCTTCTACATTAGCAGGCAAGTTCTTTACCACTAGCGCCACGTGGGAAGCACCATACTTTATGAGAATAAGGACTTCTCAGGCGATGCTAGAGGTAAGGAAGCTGCCTGCTAATGCAGGAGACTTGGGTTCCATCCCTGGGTTGGGAAGATCCTTCAGAGCAAGAAATGGCAACCCACTCCAGTATTCTTGGCTGGAGAAATCCATGGACAGAGGAGCCTGGTGGGCTACAGTCCACGGGGCCACAGAGAGTCAGACACGGCTAAGCGACAGAAAACACACATTACCTTGCCGGGACGGAAAGGAAGGGGTGCCTTTCTTGGTCCTATGAGGTCTGTATTACGTCTGTTAGGAAGGGGTGGGGAGAGATTGGTGCTCACTAACAACAATGGCTAGCACACCATCAAAATGAGCTTCTGAATGGAGGGATTTTTCTAACAGTGGTTTTCATGGTACTCTCATTGTTTCTTTATGGCTGCTGCTGCTGCTAAGTCGCTTCAGTCGTGTCCGACTCTGTGCGACCCCATAGACGGCAGCCCAACGGGCTCTCCCATCCCTGGGATTCTCCAGGCAAGACCACCGCTAGACCCATATTTATTTCTGGTCCACATGTTGTCTTTTAAAATTTATTTATTTTTAATTGGAGGATAGTTGTTTTACAGGTTGTGTTGGTTTCTGCCATACATCAACATGAGTCAGCCACAGGTATACCCATGCCCCCTCTCTTGAACTTTCCTCCCACCCTGCACCCCATCCTACCCCTCTATGTTGCCACAGTCATGGTGTTTGAATATTAAACCTTCTCTTATTATTAGTCACTTTCTTATGCGACATTCAGTCAAAATAAACTTTTTTTTTTTTTGCCTGAATGCCTCCTTTTGGGTCATCCTGAAAACTGAAAGGTGTAATTTTTGGACATCCTTGTGTATGTGTGTTTGAGCATATTTGTCTTTTCTTAAAAGTACCTTCATTGTATCATAGGTAAAGACTTCTTTGTAGGATTTTTATAATAACCCATATGTATATTCTCCAAGTTATTTTGTACTTGAATCCTACTATTAATCCTACTATTATGTTTCTGCCCAAACAAGGTGATTACTTGTATAATGAAAATAGATCACTCATTTGTCTAGACTAGCTACAACCCCTTTGTGAGTTTTTTTTTTTTGGCTACCAAAAGAGAATTTTGAAAATGTCTACATAATTTTATTGTTTTAGGTTGATTTCCTTATGTCGTACAACTGAAAAGCAAAGGTTTTTTTTAATAGTGTTGATCCCCAAACAGATGTCCTAAGAGTTGTCTTATTCTACTTTGACCTCCCATGTTATTTATGACTCAATTCTAGCCAACACTTAACTCTTTGGGTACCCCCCACCTCCCCCTCTTTAACCATAACCATTCTACCCCTCTTTTCCAGGGGCTGTATTTACCCTTTTGAAAAAACTCAGCTCTAGTAACAGCCCTGGGAAAATCTAGAAAAATATTTGAACTCTTGAAAATGCTTACATTTCATTGAACTATCTGAGTTTCAAAGAGGTTTCATTAAACCCACTATTGTTTTTATCTTTCTATTAAGATATAGTGAAGAATTACTTTTTTAAGAAAAGGTTGCTTTTGACAACATGAAGCACCACATAAATCTCTCAAAGTCACAAATGTATTCAACTTCTGAGAATAACTTGAAGACTAGGCAAAGTGAAACTGCAGATTGGTACAACTGATTTAAGTATTCTTATTAAGAGAGGAAAGAGAAACTTTCCTATAAGGTAATATTGATCTCCAAATGTCAAACTTCTTTTCTTTTTTTTCAGTCAATTTTTTAAAAAAGCACTTAGGATAGCAGAAACTTTTACTGTATAAGTACTTTTATTTTTATTTTATATCAGGAAAAAACAGAAAGTACTTTTGTTTTTCCCCAGGCTTATTGAGAAATAATTGACATGCATCACTGTATGAAGTTAAGACAAATAGCATAATGGTTTGATTTACACATACTGTGAAATTACTACCACCCTAGGTTTACTTAACATCATCTCATATAGACATAATGAAAAGAAAAGAAAAAAGCAACGTTTACACTTATAAATGTTGCAATAGAAGAGTTAGTACCTGTACCGCTCCTTCCTCATCCTTTCCCCAAGTTTTATCATACTTAGAGTTATGTTAATATCTGTTTGCATCATTATAACAATGTAAATATTGTTCACTGCAGAGCCTATTAGAATAGTCTGACTGAATGTTTTTTTCTTTTCTCTGTTTTTAAAATTGAAGTATAATTGACCTGCAACGCTATATTAGTTCCAGGTGCACGACACAGTGACTCAGTATTATCTATATATAACAAAATGATCACCACAGTCAGTCTAGTTACCATCTGTCACTATGCAGGGTTATTATAATATTGTTGACTGTGTTCCCTGTGCTATGCATTTCGTCCTGGTTGACTCACTGACTTTAAAACTAGAAGTGTGTACCTTTTCCTCTCCCTCACCTACTGCACTCAACCCCTCCCAGCCCATAAGGACTTTTAATATCAAGAATAAATATCGAAAGCAGGTGGCACAACACTTCCCTGGTGGCCCAGTGGTACAGAATTGCCTGCCAAGGCAGGAGACATGGGCTTGGTCCCGATCTGGGAAGACCCCACATGCTGTGGAGCCCCACAGCTACCGACCCTGTGCTCTAAAGGCTCTGACCTGCATCTGCTGAAGCCCGTGCGCCCTGGAGCCCGTGCTCCGCTGCAGAGCATCCCCCACTCACCACAGCTAGAGAAAAGCCCACGCGGCAACCAAGACCCAGCAGAGCCAAAACTAAATAAATAAGATGAAAAAAAAAAGAATTTGTAACATGGCATGCATCAGCGTGAGCCACAGCAAAACCTAACATGTGAGATTAATACTCCTCACAAAATACAAAGTGTTCAGCTCTTTAGTGAATAGATGGTGACTTAATTGGGGTAATTTATGCACAGAGTTTTCATAGCTAAACACGACAAGGGGCTTCACTGGTGATCCAGTAGTTAGGATTCTGAGCTTTCACATCTGGGGGGATGGTAGTCCAGTCTCTGGTCAGGGAACTTCAGAACTCACTCATCTGTCTGGACCCTATGCTTGTTTCATTCCCCTCACTTTTTACCTGCTAAGCCAATGCATTAAATATATATATATATATATATATTCCATTTTATTTAGCATTCATAGGTATTCTATAGCAGAAGTGTTTTTCAGGATATATATCATATTGCTAGAAATGTAAAATTTCCCAAGTTAATGTTTGAAATTCTACTGAAGTTCTTTCCTTGGTGGTCCAGTGGTTAAGATCCTACTGCCAATGCAGAGGGGACATGAGTTCAGTCCCTGGGAGGATAATACATGCTGCTCTAGAGCCTGCAAACCACAACTGCTGAAGCCCACGTGCTCTAGCGCCCCTGCTCCACAACAAGAGACGTCACCGCACTGAAAAGCCTGCACACCAGGACTGGAGAAAGCCCACGTGCACCAACCAAGACCCAGCACCGCCAAAAAGAAATACATTTTTAAAATTAAAAAAGATAAACAAAATCCTATTGAAGTCCCATTATACCTTTAAACACACACACACACACACACATACACACACACACACATACACACACACACACACACACACACAACATCTACCAGATAAACCATTAGTTGTTTTTTTTTTTTAATCACGTGATGCCAAAGAGTGTGTAGATAAATGGTACCCTTCCACTTGTGTTTTAGTTAAGGGAGACAGGTATATGTCTTGTATACTTTATTTGTATCAAAGTGTTCAATACTTTGCTATAAATAAAAAACTTCTAGACTAATACATCAATAACTGCCAACAGTTCCTTCCTGAGAACAGGGAACTGGGATCTGAGGGAGGAGGACATTTTTATATTGCCTGAATATTTGACCCTGTATGTGTTTAATTTTTAAAACGTACCTAAATTTTCTGAGAGGAGTTCTCACCTCTAGTTTCCACTGAAAATGCATTAAGTGATATAACTTTTGTTGCAAGTTGCAACCAAACTGCTGTAGGTTCACAGGAACTTCTGCTTTGAAGAACTCATGTATTAAATAACTTCCTACTCTAACCTTCCAGCTTCACGGAGGCGCCTAAACAAGGTGCTGAGGGCGGCTCCAAGTCACAGCAGAGGGGTGCAGAAGCAGCCTGCTTGTAAGTTTTTTATCTGCTTATACAATTCGGCTCTCTCTAAGATATCATCTTAGATTCTCATTAAAGAGGAAATGGATGACTTCGTCAGACCTCTCACATCCTCTTTGGTGGAACTAGATAGTTCCCCCCAAAAGGATATATCTGAAACTGAACTAACAGCAGTGCATATAATACATTTGCAATTTTAAATGATATCTTTTTCTGCAAATAAACATTTATATTCATTGAAGTGAGTCTGAACTATTAATACTATAGAAATAGCTCCAAAACATACAATGAAAAAACTAGTTTTAGGACAATATATATATATACATATATTACCACTATAAGTTTAAAAAATTAAAGCCCAGACTTACGGTTTTGTAATGAGAATATGTCTGTGTGACTGTCTATTCCTCTGCCTCTCGTCTGCTACGCCATGCTGACTTCTCTGTCTCTCTCCCTCGTTGTCTCTCATCTGTCTGTGTCATATGTGTGTATGGATCTAGATACATATGTACAAATATTACAGTTGTAATTACTTACTCTCAGCATTGAACTTTTTATTAAAGAGAAATGGATAATGTGTTAGCTTTGGCATACAGCAAAGGGATTCAGTTACATATATGTGTGTATATATATGTACCTTTTCGTATTCTCGTCCATTATAATTTACTGTGAGATGTTTACTATGGTTCCCTAAGCTATACAGCAGGGCCTTGCTGTTTCTCTATTTTATAGACAATAGTTTGTAGCTGCTAATCCCAAACTCCTAATTTATCCCTCCCCCTCCTCCTTTCTCCTTTGCTAAGTAACCGTAAATTTGTTTTCTATGTCTGTGAGTCTATTTCTGTTTTGTAAATGACTTCATTTGTATCATTTTGGGAGGCTTCCTAGGTGGCTCAGTGGTAAAGAAATTGCCTGCCAATGCAGGAGACACTGGTTCGATCCCTGGGTCAGGCAGATCCCCTGGAGGAGGAAATGGTAACCCACTCCAGTATTCTTGCCTGGAGAATCCCATGGACCGAGGAGCCTTGGTGGGCTACAGTGCATGGGGTTGGAAAGAGTCGGACATGACTAAGCACAGCACACATAATATTTTAGATTTCACATGTAAGTGATATCATACGATATTTGTCTTTCTCTGACTTACTTCACTTAGTATGATAATCTCTAGGTCCATTCATGTTGCAGCAAATGGCATTGTTCATTCTTTTTTATGAATGAGCAATAGCCCACTGTGCATATGTATCGCATCTTCTTTATTCATTCATCTGTCAGTGAGCATTTAGGTTGCTTCCATGTCTTGGCTATTATAAACAGTGCTGCTGTGAACTTTGGAGTCTATGTATCCTTTCCAATTTGAGTTTTCTATTAGTGTTATAAGCATGCTTCCATGTCAATAAATATTACTTCAGTTCAGTTCAGTCGCTCAGTCGTGTCCGACTCTTCGCAACCCCATGAATTGCAGCACGCCAGGCCTCCCTGTCCATCACCATCTCCCGGAGTTCACTCAGACTCACATTCATCGAGTCAGTGATGCCATCCAGCCATCTCACCCTCTGTCATCCCCTTCTCCTCCTGCCCCTAATCCTTCCCAGCATCAGAGTCTTTTCCAATGAGTCAACTCTTCGCATGAGGTGGCCAAAGTACTAGAGTTTCAGCTTTAGCATCATTCCTTCCAAAGAAATCCCAGGGCTGATCTCCTTTAGAAAGGACTGGTTGGATCTCCTTGCAGTCCAACGGACTCTCAAGAGTCTTCTCCAACACCACAGTTCAAAACCATCAATTCTTTGGCGCTCAGCCTTCTTCACAGTCCAACTGTCACATCCATACATGACCACCGGAAAAACCATAGCCTTGACTAGACGGACCTTAGTCGGCAAAGTAATGTCTCTGCTTTTGAATATACTGTCTAGGTTGGTCATAACTTTTCTTCCAAAGACTAAGTGTCTTTTAATTTCATGGCTGCAGTCACCATCTGCAGTGATTTTGGAGCCCAAAAAAGTAAAGCCTGACACTGTTCCTGTTTCTCCATCTATTTCCCATGAAGTGATGGGACCAGATGCCATGATCTTTGTTTTCTGACTGTTGAGCTTTAAACCAACTTTTTCACTTTATTAAGTAATATTCCTTCATGTGGAAATATTTATTTAGCCATATTCCTGTTTTTACATATTTCCTTTTTTCTATATATCTGAATGGAAATCCTAATATGAAATCTTATCTGTATCTTCAGTCACTTCAACTGGAAATTTTCCAGAAGTAAACTGTGTAGGTCAGGAAATATAAACATTTTAAAGCAATTTTAACACCTAATTTGCTAATTGGTGTCAGTGTACACTCCCACCAAGTCTGTAGGAATGCCTAATGCTTATTTTACTCCTCTCAATTCTGGGTATAACTCTCTTCAAAGTTTGGTACTAAATACACATACACACATGCACACACAGTTTAAATTTCTTTAATTATTAGAGCTATTAAAAAAAATTAGATGTCTACTGACCATCTGTATTTCTACATTTTTAACACTTAACATTTGTGCTTATTCCGCAAATAACAGTAATGACTTCACTTCCTAGTGTGTGCATGCTAAGTCACCGAGTCGTGTCCAGCTCCTTGCGACACTATGGATCTAGCCCGCCAGGCTCCTCTGCCCATGGGACTCTCCAGGCGAGAACACTGGAGTGGCTGGCCATGCCCTCCTCCAGGGGCTCTTCCCGACTGAGGGATCCACCCCGAGTCTCTTAAGTCTCCTGCACTGGCTGATGGGGTCTTTACCGCTAGCGCCACCTGGGAAGCCGTGTGTGTGTTTTCTAGGTACTGACAGATGAAGTACACAGAATTACCACAAGAGGTCCCTAACATACAAATTATATCAAAATTTGAAGTCTACTGGGCTCAAGTTTCAACAAGTCAGAAGTGGACTTGGACTTCAGGAGTGGACGGGTTCATTCATTCCAGTCTTAGAACCTCCAAACAATTGTCCTGGCCTCATAAGAACAGCCTTTCTAACAGTGACAAAAATTATTGAAGAAGACAAGGCATAGGAGCTCCACCATTTAGAAAGCTGCCCTGGACTCTACACTCCACCTCCTACCCTCCTTCATTTATCAAGATCTCTATCTTGACTCTTATTACACAGAGTCACTCTCAAATTTCAAAAGAAATATAACCATTTTAAGCCTGCAGTGCCTTTGCATCATTCATTTGACTGTCCTGTAAATATTTATTCCTCTTTTCATATTTAACCAAAAGAATGATGGGCCTTTTTTAAAACTCAGCAAATCAAGATTTGCTACGATGTGCCACTGTCCTATGTGCTAGAAATATAACGATGAGCAGAGCCAGACACTGACCCCACATGGAGCTCACACTGGTGCCATCCATGCTATCACCTCTGAGCAGACTCTCAGAAAATTTATCCCCACAGGTGCCTTTGCCCTGATAGGAGACGTTGTGTGCAGCCCAACAGGAAGTATCTGCTGCTCCAAGGCCCAGGACCCACCATTATATGCTGGTCTGTTCTGCATTTCAAACCATCTAGGTCTGACATTTGAATTGCTTTTTAAAAACTTTACAGTGTAATATATCTACCCCCAAAACAATTCAAATTATACTCATGTAAGTAACACAAGTGAAAATCACCCATAGTCACAATCTTCACAGATCGCTGTTTGTAAACGCCTTTATAGACATATCATTATACATGTGCACACTAGACAAATACTTATTGACTACTCAGTATGGAGAAAGCATATTCCAAGGGCCGTGTCTTAGTATGCTTGGGCTGCCATAACAAAGCATCATAGGCTGGTGGTTTAAACAACAGGAATTTATTTCCTTTCCTTTCTGAAGGTGGCAAGTCCAGTCAGTCTGGTGTCTGGGAGAGTCCTCTTCCTGGCTTGCAAATGTCTACCCTCTTGCTCTGTCCTTACATGGCCTTTCCGCTGTACAAGTTGGGGGTGAGGAGGGAGCTCTCTGGTGTCCCTTCTTGAGAGGACACTAATTCTATTTGATCAGGGCCCACGCTTATGACTTCATTTAACCTTAATTACTTCCTTACTCCATCCAAATACCATCATGCTGGGGGTGAGGGTTTCAACTAAAAAACTGGGCAGAGGAAAGCCAAACAGGCAGCCTGTAACACGCCGAGAAGTCTCTACAGAAGAATGAGGCACAGTGTTTGCTCACTTCTCTCTAATGTAGGACTTCATGGTGCAAACTCTGTTTCTGCCTCTTGGTGCTTTATTTACATTATTGTCTTTTGGAATTCCCACCAAGGCTGTATAATCGAGGTAAGGAAAGGAAGTGAGATTTGAGAAAGTTTTCTTTCCCTCTTGGGTTGGAAAACCCTCTCTGGGAAAGGAAGTTGGAAGCTCTTAACTCCTCCAGAGATCCCGCCTGAAGCATCGTGTCTGATTTTCTGGGTTCTCCTCTGGGAAAGGAGGTTGTTATAAAATATATAAGACATGGACAGCTCTCTGCATTCATCTACGCTACAGAGGAGCAACAACTGCAAATGGGCTGGATTCACTTCTTCAGAATATGCTGACTGCCAACACATAGAGCTGAGAACAGAGAAATGAGTGAAACACAGTCTCTCTACCCTCGAGGCACTCATGACCCGGGAAGCCAGTGACTAGAACGGGTGAGAAGTGCTGTCTAAGAAAGAGGTAGGAACTCTAGGAGAGAAAAAGAGACCCAGGAAGACTTCTGGGAAGAACTTACACAACCCTCTGAGTTCTGAATAAAATCAAGAGTCCGTTCAAAGGAAAGGGAAAAGCAGTCCAGGCAAGGCTATTAAAACATGGAGCCCACCTGGACAGAAGAACTGTGTGTGAAGGCAGAGCTCTGAAAGGGCAGGTTGAACATGCTCAGCTGGGGGACCTATTTAGACTGTCTTTGGGTACAATGATCCCTCAATAGATTATCTTGAGATTTTTATCAAGATGGCAAAAAAACCTTATTGTTAATTTAAAAACATGCCATGGTAAGACGGCAAATCTCATCCCAGAGAAGCCTATGGGATCCTCGGAGAGGCAGGAGAGTGTGCTTCTTCCAGACCTCTTTGTCACACATGCACGTACATATCTTTGCACTTTACTTAATAAAATAATTAAATGGAATTGAGCTGAATTGAATTTCACAATCCACCTAGCAGCTTTTGCCAGAAGCCTGATATTCGTTCTAGACTCCTTTTTTCTTCTTTCATTTCTTTTCTTTCTTGTTTCTTCTCTTATTTCTCTTTTTCTTCATTTTATTTTTTGTGTTCAACAAACAGCCATCAAACATCTACTCTGGGCGGGCGCACTGTCAGACCCTGGAGAGACAGTGATGAGTAGGATCCTTTCTCCATGGAACTTCTGACACATAGATAATCACACAAGTATATACACAAAATGTGCAATGAAAGAAATCTATGCCTTAAAATCAGGGCCCCTGATTTAGCTGTGTAGTGGGGTGGGATCAGGTAAGGCTTCTCTGAAGAAATAACACTTGGGCTGAAATCCGAAGTTGAAAAGTTAGCTAGGGTGTGTGTATGTGTGTACTTGCACAGGTGTGTGTGTGCAAGTGGGTTTGGCAGTTAAGCAGACCTGGCTGGGGAGATAAAAAGGCTAGGATAAAGTCTTTGGGGGAAGAAAGAATTTTCTAGTTGCTGTAAGATCACCATGGCAGGAGTTTGGGCAGTGAGCAAAGAGTGGAGAGATGAGGCTGGTGATCTAGACAGAGGCCAGTCTTTGGAGGACATATTTTTTCATTTTAAGGGCAAAGGGAAGCCATTGCAATATCTATAGCCTTCCTAAAATATTCTAAATTTAACAAGATCATTTTATGGAGTATGTTCAGATAACACATCGGATTTTGCAGCAGTCAGGGTTGAAATAATGACGTTGGAAAGAAACGAAGAGATGCAGGAGATATTTTGGTCAAACAGAAAGGTCAAGGTGATGGGCTAAATACGAGAGGCAATACAGGAGAGGTCCTAATAGAGAGTGAGTCATAGGCTGGTGGCTTGCACTGCTAAATGGGACCTTTCCCCGAGGCAGGGAACAACTGGAGGAGACCACAGCCCTACATGTCCTGCTTTAGTCTCAGAAAACCTCTCCAGCTACTCTCACGGGGTTTGCTTCCTTGCATGAAAGGCCATGAGGGATCAGTCTCCTTTCCCTGGAAAGTGACGAGTGTAACCCCAAATGAAACTAGATTTTTCAAAGCAAAAGCCAGGAGAGGGGACTGTCTTATGCAACTTTTTTTTTTTTTAACATGACCACCGGAAAAACCATAGCCTTGACTAGACGGACCTTAGTCGGCAAAGTAATGTCTCTGCTTTTGAATATACTGTCTAGGTTGGTCATAACTTTTCTTCCAAAGACTAAGTGTCTTTTAATTTCATGGCTGCAGTCACCATCTGCAGTGATTTTGGAGCCCAAAAAAGTAAAGCCTGACACTGTTCCTGTTTCTCCATCTATTTCCCATGAAGTGATGGGACCAGATGCCATGATCTTTGTTTTCTGACTGTTGAGCTTTAAACCAACTTTTTCACTTTATTAAGTAATATTCCTTCATGTGGAAATATTTATTTAGCCATATTCCTGTTTTTACATATTTCCTTTTTTCTATATATCTGAATGGAAATCCTAATATGAAATCTTATCTGTATCTTCAGTCACTTCAACTGGAAATTTTCCAGAAGTAAACTGTGTAGGTCAGGAAATATAAACATTTTAAAGCAATTTTAACACCTAATTTGCTAATTGGTGTCAGTGTACACTCCCACCAAGTCTGTAGGAATGCCTAATGCTTATTTTACTCCTCTCAATTCTGGGTATAACTCTCTTCAAAGTTTGGTACTAAATACACATACACACATGCACACACAGTTTAAATTTCTTTAATTATTAGAGCTATTAAAAAAAATTAGATGTCTACTGACCATCTGTATTTCTACATTTTTAACACTTAACATTTGTGCTTATTCCGCAAATAACAGTAATGACTTCACTTCCTAGTGTGTGCATGCTAAGTCACCGAGTCGTGTCCAGCTCCTTGCGACACTATGGATCTAGCCCGCCAGGCTCCTCTGCCCATGGGACTCTCCAGGCGAGAACACTGGAGTGGCTGGCCATGCCCTCCTCCAGGGGCTCTTCCCGACTGAGGGATCCACCCCGAGTCTCTTAAGTCTCCTGCACTGGCTGATGGGGTCTTTACCGCTAGCGCCACCTGGGAAGCCGTGTGTGTGTTTTCTAGGTACTGACAGATGAAGTACACAGAATTACCACAAGAGGTCCCTAACATACAAATTATATCAAAATTTGAAGTCTACTGGGCTCAAGTTTCAACAAGTCAGAAGTGGACTTGGACTTCAGGAGTGGACGGGTTCATTCATTCCAGTCTTAGAACCTCCAAACAATTGTCCTGGCCTCATAAGAACAGCCTTTCTAACAGTGACAAAAATTATTGAAGAAGACAAGGCATAGGAGCTCCACCATTTAGAAAGCTGCCCTGGACTCTACACTCCACCTCCTACCCTCCTTCATTTATCAAGATCTCTATCTTGACTCTTATTACACAGAGTCACTCTCAAATTTCAAAAGAAATATAACCATTTTAAGCCTGCAGTGCCTTTGCATCATTCATTTGACTGTCCTGTAAATATTTATTCCTCTTTTCATATTTAACCAAAAGAATGATGGGCCTTTTTTAAAACTCAGCAAATCAAGATTTGCTACGATGTGCCACTGTCCTATGTGCTAGAAATATAACGATGAGCAGAGCCAGACACTGACCCCACATGGAGCTCACACTGGTGCCATCCATGCTATCACCTCTGAGCAGACTCTCAGAAAATTTATCCCCACAGGTGCCTTTGCCCTGATAGGAGACGTTGTGTGCAGCCCAACAGGAAGTATCTGCTGCTCCAAGGCCCAGGACCCACCATTATATGCTGGTCTGTTCTGCATTTCAAACCATCTAGGTCTGACATTTGAATTGCTTTTTAAAAACTTTACAGTGTAATATATCTACCCCCAAAACAATTCAAATTATACTCATGTAAGTAACACAAGTGAAAATCACCCATAGTCACAATCTTCACAGATCGCTGTTTGTAAACGCCTTTATAGACATATCATTATACATGTGCACACTAGACAAATACTTATTGACTACTCAGTATGGAGAAAGCATATTCCAAGGGCCGTGTCTTAGTATGCTTGGGCTGCCATAACAAAGCATCATAGGCTGGTGGTTTAAACAACAGGAATTTATTTCCTTTCCTTTCTGAAGGTGGCAAGTCCAGTCAGTCTGGTGTCTGGGAGAGTCCTCTTCCTGGCTTGCAAATGTCTACCCTCTTGCTCTGTCCTTACATGGCCTTTCCGCTGTACAAGTTGGGGGTGAGGAGGGAGCTCTCTGGTGTCCCTTCTTGAGAGGACACTAATTCTATTTGATCAGGGCCCACGCTTATGACTTCATTTAACCTTAATTACTTCCTTACTCCATCCAAATACCATCATGCTGGGGGTGAGGGTTTCAACTAAAAAACTGGGCAGAGGAAAGCCAAACAGGCAGCCTGTAACACGCCGAGAAGTCTCTACAGAAGAATGAGGCACAGTGTTTGCTCACTTCTCTCTAATGTAGGACTTCATGGTGCAAACTCTGTTTCTGCCTCTTGGTGCTTTATTTACATTATTGTCTTTTGGAATTCCCACCAAGGCTGTATAATCGAGGTAAGGAAAGGAAGTGAGATTTGAGAAAGTTTTCTTTCCCTCTTGGGTTGGAAAACCCTCTCTGGGAAAGGAAGTTGGAAGCTCTTAACTCCTCCAGAGATCCCGCCTGAAGCATCGTGTCTGATTTTCTGGGTTCTCCTCTGGGAAAGGAGGTTGTTATAAAATATATAAGACATGGACAGCTCTCTGCATTCATCTACGCTACAGAGGAGCAACAACTGCAAATGGGCTGGATTCACTTCTTCAGAATATGCTGACTGCCAACACATAGAGCTGAGAACAGAGAAATGAGTGAAACACAGTCTCTCTACCCTCGAGGCACTCATGACCCGGGAAGCCAGTGACTAGAACGGGTGAGAAGTGCTGTCTAAGAAAGAGGTAGGAACTCTAGGAGAGAAAAAGAGACCCAGGAAGACTTCTGGGAAGAACTTACACAACCCTCTGAGTTCTGAATAAAATCAAGAGTCCGTTCAAAGGAAAGGGAAAAGCAGTCCAGGCAAGGCTATTAAAACATGGAGCCCACCTGGACAGAAGAACTGTGTGTGAAGGCAGAGCTCTGAAAGGGCAGGTTGAACATGCTCAGCTGGGGGACCTATTTAGACTGTCTTTGGGTACAATGATCCCTCAATAGATTATCTTGAGATTTTTATCAAGATGGCAAAAAAACCTTATTGTTAATTTAAAAACATGCCATGGTAAGACGGCAAATCTCATCCCAGAGAAGCCTATGGGATCCTCGGAGAGGCAGGAGAGTGTGCTTCTTCCAGACCTCTTTGTCACACATGCACGTACATATCTTTGCACTTTACTTAATAAAATAATTAAATGGAATTGAGCTGAATTGAATTTCACAATCCACCTAGCAGCTTTTGCCAGAAGCCTGATATTCGTTCTAGACTCCTTTTTTCTTCTTTCATTTCTTTTCTTTCTTGTTTCTTCTCTTATTTCTCTTTTTCTTCATTTTATTTTTTGTGTTCAACAAACAGCCATCAAACATCTACTCTGGGCGGGCGCACTGTCAGACCCTGGAGAGACAGTGATGAGTAGGATCCTTTCTCCATGGAACTTCTGACACATAGATAATCACACAAGTATATACACAAAATGTGCAATGAAAGAAATCTATGCCTTAAAATCAGGGCCCCTGATTTAGCTGTGTAGTGGGGTGGGATCAGGTAAGGCTTCTCTGAAGAAATAACACTTGGGCTGAAATCCGAAGTTGAAAAGTTAGCTAGGGTGTGTGTATGTGTGTACTTGCACAGGTGTGTGTGTGCAAGTGGGTTTGGCAGTTAAGCAGACCTGGCTGGGGAGATAAAAAGGCTAGGATAAAGTCTTTGGGGGAAGAAAGAATTTTCTAGTTGCTGTAAGATCACCATGGCAGGAGTTTGGGCAGTGAGCAAAGAGTGGAGAGATGAGGCTGGTGATCTAGACAGAGGCCAGTCTTTGGAGGACATATTTTTTCATTTTAAGGGCAAAGGGAAGCCATTGCAATATCTATAGCCTTCCTAAAATATTCTAAATTTAACAAGATCATTTTATGGAGTATGTTCAGATAACACATCGGATTTTGCAGCAGTCAGGGTTGAAATAATGACGTTGGAAAGAAACGAAGAGATGCAGGAGATATTTTGGTCAAACAGAAAGGTCAAGGTGATGGGCTAAATACGAGAGGCAATACAGGAGAGGTCCTAATAGAGAGTGAGTCATAGGCTGGTGGCTTGCACTGCTAAATGGGACCTTTCCCCGAGGCAGGGAACAACTGGAGGAGACCACAGCCCTACATGTCCTGCTTTAGTCTCAGAAAACCTCTCCAGCTACTCTCACGGGGTTTGCTTCCTTGCATGAAAGGCCATGAGGGATCAGTCTCCTTTCCCTGGAAAGTGACGAGTGTAACCCCAAATGAAACTAGATTTTTCAAAGCAAAAGCCAGGAGAGGGGACTGTCTTATGCAACTTTTTTTTTTTTTGTCTATTATACAAATGCCTCTGAAGAAAGACACATAAAAGCTTCTCTAAATTAGAGAAGATAAATTACTAGAAGCAAAAATGATACCAGGTAGGGAAAAAATCAGTAGGAGGACCGTGGGATACATAGTCCTGGAACTCAGAAGAATAGTCACCTCTCTGATGATAATTCCTAATAGGTCACATCCAATTAATCACAAATCCTATTGATCCTGCTTCCTTAATAGCTTCTAAGTTAATCCTGACACCTCTAGTTTCATTTCACTGCCTTAGTTCAGAGTGGTGGTCAGGCTCTCCTTACATCATTACCTGAATTGCTGTAGTAACAATAATATCAGGATTATGTTTGGCTTCATGTAAAAGAAACCCAATACAGAGTCTTAACCAAACCGAAGTGAACAGCGCGGAGCTGGAGCAACAGCCTAAGGAAGTTACCAAGGACTGATCAAGAGCCTCCGAACTGCACTGCAGGCAGGAGGAGTGGTGAGAAGGGAGAGCAGCATCTTACCAGGAAAGGAAAACAGCTCTAGGAATTCCCAGCACAATTCTATTTTTGCCAGGACTGTTGTCACATCAGTTTCAAGGGAAGATAGAAATCATAGCTACTTGGCACTATTCTCTTTTTAAAGAATAAGGACAGGGGACTCCCCTGGTGGTACAATGGATAAGAACCCACCTGACAATGTAGGGCACATGGGTCTGATCCCTGGTCTGGAAAGATTCCACCTGTTGCAGAGCAACTGAGCCCACATACTGAGCCCGGGAGCCTAGAGCCCATGCTCTGCACGGGAGAAACTGCCACAGTGAGAAACCCACACACTATGACTAGAAAGTAGGCCCTGTTCGCTGTGACTAGAGAAAGCCCGTGTGCAGCAACGAAGACCCAGTGCAACCAAAAATAAGGAAATTTTAAAAATAAGGAATGGATAAAAATGGACAAAGGAAAGGTCACTGATAGCATTTGTCACAGATGGCTAGCTGGTTTCAGCGTTGCTAATCCTGTGCCTTTGGCCAAAGCCTTCTCCCGGTGACTGCTAGAGGTATCATTTTCAAATCAGATTACATCACTCTGTTGCTTAAAATACTTCAGTGGTAATCCATGGCTTTCAGGATACAATTCCAACTCCTGGCTTAGCACCAGGAGTGCTAAGTACAAGGCCCTCAAAATCTGGTCCCCACCTCTCCCTCATGGCCTCTGCCCTCTCTCCTGCAGACCCCACTGTTCCACCCACTCCTGCACACTCGGGAATCTATGATGCTGTCACAAATACACACATTTGTGTGCTCATCACTGTCTCTCCAGGGTCTAGTAGTGTGCCTGCCCAGAGTGAGCAGTTGACAGCTATTTGTCTCTGAAAAAGCAGAGACGTCACTTTGCTGACAAAGGCCTATATAGTGAAAGCTATGGTTTTCCCAGCAGTCATGTATGGATGTGATACCTGGACCATAAAGAAGGCTGAGTGCTGAAAAATTGATGTTTTAGAACTGTGGTGCCAGGAAAGACTCTTGAGAGTCCCTTAGACAGCAAGGTATCTTATGATGGTACTCATTATCCGAGCATGGGCTTCGTAAAATGTGACTTTCCCATGGCTTTCTTGTCCTTATTTATCTTTTTAGCTTTAGAAAAAAGCAGCTCAGTTACTCTGTGGCATGTGGGGTCTTCCCAGGTAAGGGATGGAGCTTGAGTCTCTTGCATGGTCAGGAGCATTCTTTATCACTGCTCTCAGGGGCCAGTATCCTTGTTTTTACCACTGAGCCGCCAGAAGAGCCCCGGGTTTCTTTCTTTCTTTTTTTAAGTTTACTGGTTCTAATAAGTGTGCAGTGCTACTTCACTGTAGTTTTCATTTCTAATTTTCTAATGATATATGATTTTTGAGTATTTTTGATATATTTATTTACTATCTGTATGTTTTCTTTGGCTAGGTGTTCAGATTTATCCATCCTTAATGAGGTTGGTTTGTTCCAGATTTTTTGGTATTGTTTGAGTACAACCCTTTATCAGATATGTATTTTGTAAATGTATTTCTCTTTTTGAGGCTTGTGTTTAGGTTTTCTGAATAAGGTCTTTTATAGAGTTTAAACTTTTAATGTTTTAAAGGTCATTTTATAAATTTTATATCCTTTTTTAGATAGACTTTAGGGTTTTTTTGTTGTTAAAATTCATAAGCAAAACTGAGGTACTGTAGACACAGCTTTGCATTTTATCTGTTGAGAAGTTTGAATGAATTTGGTGTAAGTTGTAAAGCTTCTTTCTACTTTCATTTGATTGCATATGGTTTCCAATTATTTATATAAGAATTTTTGGAGATGTCATAGGAAGTCGGTTTCCCCAAGTGAAACTACGTCCATGAAACATCAACTCTTTTCAGCAGCTGGGAATCATTTTCTGCTTTTTCTATCTTCGTATCCGACTTGCTTTGAGATGATTCCACTTTCTCATGCTAATGGAATCACAGAATGTTTGTCCTTTTTTGGTCTTGTTTGTTTCACTTAACATAATGACTATAAGGTTCATCCACGTTGTAGCATTGTCAGAATTACCTGCTTTTAAAGGCTGAATCGTATTCCATTGTGTGTATACCACCGTTTGCTTATGGAATTGTCTGTCCATGGACACTTGGATTCCTTTCAGTTGTTTGCCAGAATACAAGTGTAGAAATATGAGTTTATTTTTTTCAGCCCATTTTTTCAAACCTTTTAGGTACATAACCTGAATTGGAGTTGACATATTGTATGTTAATTACATTTGCTAGGTTTTGAGGAATTTCTGTCATGTCTTGCAGAGTGGCTACACCATTTCACTGTATCTCTTGTAAAGCAGAATATTGTTGAAGTTTTTGCATGTACCCTATTTTGCATATTCATTCACCCACTGATGGACAGTTGAATGGGTTCTACCTTTGGGGTATTGTGAATAATGTTGCTATGAATATTTGTGTACCATTTGTTGTTTGAGCAGCTGTTTCCAGTTCACTGGCATGTATATCCAAGAGTGGGGTTGGGGAAGTAAACAGTATGCATATTTTTATCTTTCTGAGGAAATGCCAAACTATTATACATATAGTCTGTACTATTTTCCATATCCATAAGCACAGTGTAATGTTTCTGATTTTCTACATTGCTGTTAATATTTTGATCTTGATTATAACGGTTTAGTGAACATGAACAAATATAGCGTTGTGGTTTTAATCTGTATTTCTATCATTACAGAAAGGAAATACATGTCCATTTCCACTGAACATGTAGTGGGTTTACCTCACCTGCTGGCTGTCTCCTGTATCTATTGTTTGTAGACTTGTGAGGATGGCCAGTCTAATAGGTGAGATTTGATTTCCCTATTTCAGCCTGGGAAAATGGGGTGCAGAGTTGCTGGCCCGAAAGAGGAATCTTTCCTATTTCAGCCTGGGAACCTGGGGCACTGAGTTCCCTGCCGATAGGAACTTTCCCCCATATTTCAGCCCAGGAACCTAGGGGAGCCCAGTTCTCCACATGAAATGGGAACTTATCCCGCTATTTCAGCCAAGAAACCTGGGTGCTGCATTCCTTGCCTGAAATAGGAACTTTCCCCCCTATTTCAGCCTGGGAAACTGGGTTTCTGAGTTCCTCACCTCAATTCAGCCTGGGAACCTAGGTAAGCCCAGTTCCCCATACGGAATAGGAATTTATCCCCCACCTGGGGCGCTGTGTTCCCCGCCTGAAGTAGGAACTTGTCCCCCTATTTCAGCCCAGGAACCTAGCGGAAACTGGTTTCCTGTCTGAAATAGGAACTTTCCCCCCTATTTCAGACTGGGGAACTGGGGCACCCAGTTCCCCACTTCAGTTAGGAACTCCCCCCCCACTATTTCAGCCCAGGAACCTAGGGAAGCCCAGTTCCCCACATGAAATAGAATCTTATCCCCCGATTTCAACCTGGAAAACTGGGACGCTGCGTTCCCCACCTAAAATAGGAACTTGTTGCCCTCTTTCAGCTGAGGAGACTGCGGCATCCAGTTCCCCACCTCAATTAGGAATTTCACCCCCACCCCCTATTTCAGTGCAGGAACCTAGGGGAGCCCAGTTCCCCACCTCAGTTATGAACTTTCACCCCTATTTCAGCCCCGGAACCTGGGACACCATGTTCCCTGCCTGAAATAGGAACTTGTCCCCCTATTTCAGCCTGGTAACTAGGGGTGCAGAGTTCCCCACCTGTAATAGGAACTTTTCCCTATTTCTGCCTGGAAATTCGGGGCCTAGCATTTCCATAGTTCAGCCCAGAACCTTGGCACACAGATAAATATTAGGGAAATGCACTTTCAGAGTTAACACCTTTTGAACTGTTTTTGAAAAAATCATCAAAAGTTTTATGTATCTTATGATGGCACTCATTATCTGAGTGTGGGCTTGGTAAAATGTGACTTTCCCCTGGCTTTCTTGTCCTTATTTATCTTGCTGGTAGATTCATTGGCCTCTTTTGACTGGTTAATTCTTTTTGAAGCAAAGATTGAAATGGTCCATCTAGTTTGTATGATATTTAATAATCTCATCCAAAGTAATTTCTCAGTTGTTTCTTCTATTGTATAACATTTCCCATTTTCACTTTGTTCCTTTTTTCTTCTATTTTCTTTTGTGTTTGTAGCTATACACTCCATATTTTTGTGTAATTGAAGTACAGTTGATTAACACAACTATGTGTGTTATGATACAGCATAGGGGATTTTTTTTGCAATATTTTTACAGAATCCACTTGATTGAAATGTTAACAAATTGTGAGCTTTTGTTGGTTTTAGAGATGATTGCTTGTGTGTATCTTGATTTGCAAATATTTCTTTGCATTCCGGGTTGCCTTCTTCAATCTTGAAGGTTTACTTTTTTGGACACCTGATTTAAAATTGAAGTAGGTTGCATTTTCCTGGTTTGGGTTTATTTCTCATTGAGCTAGGAGATGGATTCCAAAAGACCTCGCAATGAAGTCACCCAAACCCAAAAAGACCTTGAAGTTTATATCCATCCTCACATTTCCTGCCTATGTTTTCCTTAAGACTTTCATACAATCCCTCCTGACCTTTAGATACTTATGATTTGGAGTTCATTTCATGTATGGTGTTAGAGAGTGTTCTAACCTCATTCCTGTTTTCTTTGTTTTAATAAGCCTCTCACGATCCTTCACAGTGTCTCTTATCAGTGTCTATTGCCAGCACTGGGGGAGGAATATTCCCTCTTCTCCACGCCTTCTCCATCAGTTAGTGTTTGTCAAGTTTCTGACAACGGCCATTCTGAGTGCTGTGAGGCGATTCTTTCCTGTGATTTCGATTTGCATTTCTCATATTTCGCAGAACTGACCTCTTTTCATGTGATTTCTTTTCAAAGGTGAGTTCATGTTACCTCCTGATGGAGCTTCCTGTAACTCAGCCCTGTTTTAAATTCTCTTCTGTGACCACCCCTTGGAAGTTTGTTGCGATCAGCTGTTTTTGACTTTCAGACCCTTTGGCCTTGAGAATATTCAATGCACAGCTTTTCAGGCTGTTGTTATAGAAAATAGCCACAAGGCAGAATTACTCATTCCACAAGATTCCCCCCACCTCCTGTGTGATTATTTATTGGAATAGAAGTGATTTCTGATTCCTGTGTGATTATTTATTGGAATAGAAGTGATTTCTGATTTAATGTATGTTTCAAGTGTATAGGAACTTGATATGTTTATCTATTCTCTTTCAAGTTCCTGTTACCATCCATCTGATGAATGTGCATTCAGTAAACTTCCACCTGCTATTCAGTAGGTCGTTTTGGGTCATCTATTGGATACATACATGTGTATCTATATTAATTCAAATCTCTTCATTTACATCATCAGTTCCTAGAGATTGAGAGCTCCTGCAGAGGGCAAGAGGCACTCCACAAACATTGTGGGGTCACACTGCCTACCATATCCTCCCAGGACCCTGAGCCCCAAAACAATCCAGCCTTGGGACCCAAGCCTGCCTAGTCTCCAGAGATTACCAAGATAATCCAGAATTACCAAGAGATTAGTCAAGGTAACCATGGGATGAGGGGAATAGAATCAGCATATGTTTCTATATTTATTGTGTTTATCCAGCTATTCAAACTTGAGTATATAGGTGAATCAGAGAAGGCAGTGGCACCCCACTCCCGTACTCTTGCCTGGAAAATCCCATGGATGGAGGAGCCTGGTGGGCTGCAGTCCATGGGGTCGCTACTAGTCGGACACGACTGAGGGACTTCACTTTCAATTTTCACTCTCATGCATTGGAGAAGGCAATGGCAACCCACTCCAGTGTTCTTGCCTGGAGAATTCCAGGGATGGGGGAGCCTGGTGGGCTGCCGACTGTGGGGTCACACAGAGTTGGACACGACTGAGCGACTTAGCAGCAGCAGCAGCATATAGGGAAATTGCAAGGCAGTGGGTTTCTTTTTAATTTTTTTGATTCATAGTCACTCGATTCACTCACGCACTGATGTGCATACGCTGTATTTCAGGCTCTGTTCCTGTATCAGTTCAGTTCAGTCGCTCAGTTGTGTCCGACTCTTTGCGACCCCATGAATCACAGCATGCCAGGACTCCCTGTCCATCACCATCTCCCGGAGTTCACTCAGACTCAACGTCCATCGAGTCCGTGATGCCATCCAGCCATCTCATCCTCTGTCGTCCGCTTTCCCTCCTGCCCCCAATCCCTCCCAGCATCAGAGTCTTTTTCAAGCATGAGGTGGCCAAAGTAATGGAGTTTCAGCTTTAGCATCATTCCTTCCAAAGAAATCCCAGAGCTGATCTCCTTCAGAATACAGTGGTTGGATCTCCTTGCAGTCCAAGGGACTCTCAAGAGTCTTCTCCAACACCACAGTTCAAAAGCATCAATTCTTCAGTGCTCAGCTTTCCTCGCAGTCCAGCTCTCACATCCATACATGACCACTGGAAAAACCATAGCCTTGACTAGACGGACCTTTGTTGGCAAAGTAATGTCTCTGCTTTTCAATATGCTATCTAGGTTGATCATAACTTTTCTTCCAAAGAGTAAGCGTCTTTTAATTTCATGGCTGCAGTCACCATCTGCAGTGATTTTGGAGCCCCCAAAATAAAGTCTGACACTGTTTCCACTGTTTCCCCACCTATTTCCCATGAAGTGATGGGACCAGATGCCATCATCTTCGTTTTCTGAATGTTCCTGTATAGATTATGACAAAAAGCTGGCGTATCATTCCTAGTGTTATCCAGTAGGTCCTTGTGGCTTATTTTCTAAATAGGAATGTGCACATTAGAGAATTAGCTTATTTCTAAGAGCCCAACACCTTTCTTCTCTGCTAACAGTAAGTGAGATGAGCTTTTTCTAAGTCTGTGAACTGTTTTTCTTGGCTCAAAGGGCTCCTATGCATTAATTTTTTGATTCCACCTACAAGTGACAGCACATTCTATTTTTCACTCCCTGTCTCTCTTACTGCACCATGATCATCTCTACCTTCTTGCCTGTGCCTGAACACGACATCGTTTCATTTTTCCTTGTGGCTGATGCATATACCATTGTGTATATAGAACCCATTTTCTTTATTTGTTTCCTTGTCCGTGTACCCTTAGTTTTGCAGCAGTGTACTTTGTTTGGAAACTGGTCCGGCAAGGAAGGCATGGGTCCTCTTGTCTTTGAAAATGTTTCTTTTCCCTGACTGTATGCCCACGCATGTGATTGCTGTCTCCCCATGTGCTTCCATGTTTTATTTTCTAAAGCTCCTCCATACTGTTCTTTCTAGTAGATGAATCAAAGGAGATTTTTAGTACTCCCATCCAAAATAATTTCTTGATGGGAGTTTCTATTCCTAAACTTTCCCCACTTTTATTTCGTGAACCTTCATTCTTGATTACTTCTGATGTTTGTAGCCATCCATCCACTCTTTCTGTTTCAACTGAGGTACAGTTGATTCACATTACTCTATTTGCTTTGGGATACGAGAGAGTGATTCAATATTTTCATGGACTATATACCATTTAAACATATTGCAAAAATCTTGGCTATAGTTCTCTCTGCTGCATATGATATCCTATTATTTTTCTTACATTGTACATAGTGAATTTTATTTCTTAATTTCTACCTCAGTCTGGCAATACCCACAACCAAATCCCCACAGGCATCCTTAGTTTCTGGATTTGTGAACCTCTTTCTGTTTAATAGATAACTCCATTTGTCTAATTTTAGATGGAAATTAAGTGTGATTTCCTATGGCAGTTTTCTTTGTGTTTCTGACAACCTTGCCTTAGATGAGAATATGTAAATAAATTCTCCTGAAAAAATTCTCAGGAATAGTATAATGTGAAGGGACTTTTGTTCACCTTTCAGCCCGCAAAGTTGTTGACCTGACATACTAACTTTTCCCTATTTTAGCCCGGGAACCTGTGGTGCAGAGTTTCTGGGCTGACATTGGAACTTTTCCCTGTTGGAGCCTGGGAACTTGAAGCACAGAGTTGCCACCCTGAAATAATAGGAACTTTTCCTCATTTCAGCCCAGGAACTTGGAGTGCAGTGTTGCTGGCCTGAAATAAGAACTTTTCCCTATTTCAGAACAGGAACTTCAGGTTCAGTGTTGCCAGCCTGAAATAGGAACTTTTCCCTATTTCAGCATGGACATTTGAGGCCCAGATTTTCTATAGTGCAACCCAGAAACTTGTGGCACAGATAAAAATATGGGCAATACATATTCAGAGTTAACACCTTTTGAATTGTTTTTGAAAATATCATCAAAATTTTTATGTAACTTACGGTGGTACTCATTATTAGAACGTGGGCTTGGTAAAATGTGACTTTCCCATTAAATAAGGCTTTCTTGTCCTTATTTATCTTGCTGGTAGATTCATTGTCTTCTTTTGACTAGTTAGTTGTTTATGAAGCAAATAATCAAACGGCCCATCTATTTTATGTGATTTTTAATAATCTCATCGAAAGTGATTTCTCAATTGCTTTTTGTATTGTATAACATTTTCATTTTATTCCTTTTTTCTTCTAGTTTTGTGTTTGTAGCTATGCATCCCATATTTTTTTTTTGTAATTGAAGTGCAGTTGATTAATACAACTATGTGTGTGGTGATACAGCACAGGGATGCAATATTTTTACGGAATCCACTTTATTGAAATATCAATGAATTGTGAGCTTTCTGTTGGTTTTGCAGATGAACTGCTCGTGTGTATCTTGGTTTTTCAAATACTTCTTTGCCTTCTGGGTTGCCTTCTTCATTCCTGAAGGTTTACTTTTTTGGACACCTGATTTGAAATTGAAGTAGGTTGCATTTTCCTGGTTTGGGTTTATTTCTCATTGTGCTAGGAGATGAATTCTAAAAGACCTCACAGTGAAGTCATCCAAACCCAAAAAGACCTTGAAGTTTATATCCATCCTCACATTTCCTGCCTATGTTTTCCCTAAGACTTTCATACAATCCCTCCTGACCTTTAGATACTTATGATTTGGAGTTCATTTCATGTATGGTGTTAGAGAGTGTTCTAACCTCATTCCTGTTTTCTTTGTTTTAATAAGCCTCTCACGATCCTTCACAGTGTCTCTTATCAGTGTCTATTGCCAGCACTGGAGGAGGAATATTCCCTCTTCTCCACGCCTTCTCCATCAGTTAGTGTTTGTCAAGTTTCTGACAACGGCCATTCTGAGTGCTGTGAGGCGATTCTTTCCTGTGATTTCGATTTGCATTTCTCATATTTCGCAGAACTGACCTCTTTTCATGTGATTTCTTCTCAAGCGTTGAGTTCATGTTACCTCTCAAATGCACTTATGGCTACAATGTGATGAGGACAAAGCACAGTGTCCTTGGTTGTGCTTTTCTTTCCAGCCCTAGGGGACATTTGCCTTTTGAGGTCCTTTCACTGGTGGGTCCAGTGCGCCAGCCGGGCTGGGCAGCGGGAGCAGCAGCAGGTCTGCGAGGAGGGGGTGGGGGGGACTGCTTAGCTGTAACCACTGGGACATGGAGGATCTTTTTGGGTCCCTGTCCTCTGACCTGTTGCTGGTGGCTTGCAGTATAAGGTAACCACCACAGTGGAGGTGTGAGACTGTGCTCCTAAACACAGAAGCCCATTTCATCATGCTTCCCTTCAGAGAGGATGGGCACACTGAGGTAGAGCCTGCAGCCCTGTGGCTGATTCATATTGATATTTAGCAGAAACCAAAGCAATTATCCTTCAGTTAAAAATCAATTTTAAAAAGAGCCTGCAGACTTTTCACTGCCCATGGCAAAACCAGCAAACAACACAAAACAAACACACCACCACCACCACCCACTGTTGCTGGGAGCTGCCACGGGAGATCCCACCCATGGCAGGGTCATGTGGAAGAGAACTGTTAAGCAAGGCTTCAGAGCTCAAGGGGCTCCCTAGGCTTTCTCGAGCTTTCTACCCCAAAACCAGAATCTGTCTGTTTTACTGTTTCATGACTTTCACCAACTCCTCTGATATTAACTGGGGGCTAACCCTGACCACCTTTCTCTGAAGAAAATCAACTTAGGGCTATAGCTAATAAGTCTCCTGGACATGAGAGGAATATTACAAATCAAACCCCCTCTGTTAGCATTCTAGCTTGCTTGGCACATATATCCAAACTCTTGCAGCTATGCATACAATTATTTACAGCCTCCCAACTGTGAGAAGCATGCAAAGCCTAGAACATAGGGCCTTTGAAAGAGTTAAAAGTTATTAGTAGTGCTAGTGCTGGTGTAGGATTTCATTATTGGGCCAGTGCTTGTTGCTAAATTCCCATATCTCTTATCCACTGTGCACCTGGGAATGCGTTAGTTAACATAGTGAGAATGCAAGAAAAACACGTGTAGCCTTGAATTTAACCATATCAGATTTTTGAGCTAATTGATTCTTTCTTGTAATTCACTGCACCTTTGCTCTGTGAAAAACGTAACTCTGTTTGGCGCTTTCTGAGGCTGACATAGATTAGAAAAATAAAGAAAAAACACTTTGAGGGAAAATAAGTTTTTTGGTTGAGCAGCCTTTATCAAAAGAGAGCCATACAATGTTCACAGGCCTCCAAGGCCAGAAGATACTGAACACAACATTATTTGTGGGAAAGGTATGCAAAAAAATCATGGTTTCGATAAGGGCAAAACTGCTGGAATGTTGGGCTGATTCTGTATGACCTTGCATCTTTCACTTCCCTCTATGTACAAAAAGGTATATAAGTACTGTTTAAAAATAAAGCTATGGATCTCGCTCATCAAAGCAGCTTGATCTCCTCGTGTCAATCATTTTCCTCCTCTTACTCTCTTTCAGGCTAGTTCCCATCTGGAGTACAGAGATCCGCCGTGTCTACTTGTTTGCCTGGGTTTCTAAGACCTGAACGGGAAGGCCCCTGTGCCTTCACTCCCTCGGGAGACCGGGAGGGCATCTGCGGCCTCACGTAGACGGTGCAAGCCTCTTGTCTTGAGACTTTATTGATTTTCTGTATAAACCAAGGAACACCAGCCTCTTTTCTTCTCTCCTCTATTTTCTTATCTACAACATTCTTATCTGTCTCTCTCTAAATCAATTGCCGACGCAGTTTCTCCTTCGGGTTTCCCTGGATCCTGCGGGGGCTGGACCCTGGCGCACTGTATTTCCTTCCATCGAAGAAAACGTTGCCTGGATAGAGCACTGATTTCTGTGTTTGATTTTTAAATAACATTTACATAGAATAGCCCAGAAAAAAGTTTAAGGTAGGTCTTAATTTTACAATTTTAAAGTAGGTACTTCATGGTGTACAATTCATGAATTCCTTTAACCACTCTGGAACTTTTTGCCTCATCTAAGAATTAAATGCGAAACCCAGCAGCTGTGGCTCAGAGAGTATATTTCATAACTCTCTCTGCATTCGATCCTGGAACAGAGTTTATGTCTAAGAAACCAGTGTGAACACCTGAGTAAAGTAAACACCAGAAAACGCAACTTATCCAAGTGTTTTCTGTTCTTTTTTTTTTTTTTTTTAAAGTTTGGCTTACATTATAATTTGGGGACACACTGTCTTGTTTAAATATTCTGTAAATTTTTAACAGATACAACAGGCCAGGTGATTTGGAGTAATGAACATCTTCATTAGGAAATAAACCTGTACATTTCCCGTTTGCTACAGTGTGCATTAAGCAAGGTATCACACACAACAGAAAATGAGAATTAAGGTATTGGAGGCAGAGGATGTCTGATGCTGGAGATACTTGGGGAAAGATATAGCCCCATATTTGAACTGCTGGAATGCATAGCTGATGCTGTCATGATATGTTGTTTACTCTAGCTTTCTCGTGCAGAGGAAAGACACAACCCTGTTTATAGGCTCTCCAGTATACCACATTCTGGGTCAACATCTGATGTTATAAGAGAAACAGGAACATGTGTGGGCCTGGCATTTTAAATAACTGAAACATTAACTTTTTCATGGAATAAAGGAATCAGAAATTTGTTTATTTGGTTGCACAGAGCCTAGTAGAGAACAGATCACCTTATTTGATTTAAATCTGTAACTGTTCTGGTGTACAAACCTGGAGTTTTGGTAACTGTTTCATAAACTTCTCTCATTCCTTTACCTACAAGTAAAAAGACACAACTTATCACTTTCAAAAAACATTTTTTTTTTTTTTTAATTTTTTTTTAATTTATTTATTTTTTAAATTACATTACTGCATTTGTTTTGCCATACATTGACATGTATTAGCCACAGGTGAACACACTCTCCCAATGCTGAAGCCCCCTCCCACCTCCCCCCCCACACCATCTAGCTGAATCATCTTGTGCACCAGCCCCATGCATCCTGCATCCTGCATTGAACATTGGCGCTTCGTTTCTTACAAGATAGTATATGTTTCAATGCCATTCTCCCAAACCATCCCACCCTTTCCCTCTCCCCCAGAGTCCAAAAGTCTGTTCTATACCTCTGTGTCTCTTTTGTTGTCTCACATATAGGGTCATCATTACTATCTTCTAAATTCCATATATATGTGTCAGTATACTGTATTGGTGTTTTTCTTTCTGGCTTACTTCACTCTGTATAATCGGTTCCAATTTCATCCATCTCATTAGAACTGAGTCAAATTTATTCTTTTTAAGGGCTGAGTAGTACTCCATTGTGTATATGTACCAC
>SJYG01000321.1:338751-368054 GCA_006410535.1 Litocranius walleri
GATCCAATCAAAAAATGGGCCAAAGAACTAAATAGGCACTTCTCCAAAGAAGACATACGGATGGCTAACAAACACATGAAAAGATGTTCAACATCACTCATTATCAGAGAAATGCAAATCAAGACCACAATGAGGTACCATTTCACACCAGTCAGAATGGCTGCGATCCAAAAGTCTACAAGCAATAAATGCTGGAGAGGATGTGGAGAAAAGGGAACCCTCTTACACTGCTGGTGGGAATGCAAACTAGTACAGCCACTTTGGAAAACAGTGTGGAGATTCCTTAAAAAGTTGCAAATAGAACTGCCTTATGACCCAGCAATCCCACTGCTGGGCATACACACCGAGGAAACCAGAACAAAAAACATTTTTAATAAGTTTGAAAAAATGTCAAACTGAAGCAATGTTTATTTCTCCAGATTTCTTGAATGCACAAAATAGGAATATCTTATACATTCCCACTTTAAACCCATACATTGACAGTAGAATATCCTTAGATTTTGAGGGAAATCTGAGTTTCTTAGTGGAAATCAATTTGGATATAACTTGTGAATTCAATGTGTTACAACAGAGAGCCTTCTAAAAAAGAGTGTATATATCCTTTCTAACTCATTTGTGGGATCTCCTACCCACAAGGGAAAGGTAATTTACAAAATTACTATCCCCACACGATCAATGAACTTATGAGATAGTAGTGAACAACGTCAAAATACTTCCCCTGCAAAACATTTAAATCAGCTTAGATTTAACTCATAATCTCTTCTGTTTCATAGTTTTGTATCAAACTACAAATTATCATTTTGTAAAAGTATGTGTTCAACTATTTCTGTGAGAAAGGGCCAAGAGAAATGTAAGTATATAATTCCTAATGTGAATTCCACAGAGAGATTTCTGAGGGGATTCAGACACACAGAGGGTTGTTTCTGGGGAATTCTAACAGAGTCGGAGGATTCCAAAGAAATCCTGACAGAGAGAAAGGGGTTTATGGGGACTCCTGAGGGACAGAAGAGGGTTACCAAGGAATTCCCCACCAATAGAGGATTCTGAGTGTAAGAAGGGGGTTCCAAGGTGGCATTCCTGAGGGGCAGAATGAAGATTCCTGGGAATTCCTGAGGAGTAGAAGGGCGTTTCGGGGATATTCTCCAGGAAAGACGGTTTCCAGGGATTCCTGACCAATAAGGGAGTTTGCGATGGATTCCCCACCAGCAGATGGTGGTGTCCAGGGGATTCCCCATTGACAGAAGGGGGTTTCCTGGGATATTCTGAGGAAAGAAGGTGGAGTCCTGGAGATGCCCCACTGACAGAAGTGATTTCCTTGGGAATCTGAGCAGAGAAGATGGTGTCCAGAGGATTCCCCACTGACAGAAGGGAATTTCCTGGGAAAATCTGAGGGCAGAACGTAGTGTCCAGTGGATTCCCTATCAACTGAAGGGGGTTTCCTGGGATATTCTGAGGACTGAAGATGGTGTCCCGGGGAGTCCCCACTTCCGGGATAATCTGAAGCCCGAAGGTGGTGTCTGGGGGATTCCCTACGGACAGAAGGGGGTGTCCCGGGATATCTAAAGACAGTAGGTTGTGTCCAGGGGATTGCCCCCTTAAAAAAGGGGATTTCCTGGGATATTCTGAGGACAAAAGGTGGTGTCCTGGGGATTCCCCAGTGATAGAAGAGAGTTTCCTGGGATATTCTGAGGATAGAGGTGATTTCCGGGGAATTCCACACTGACTGAAGGTGGTTTCCTGGGATATTCTGAGGACAGAAGGTGGTGTCAGGGGGATTCCCCACTGACAGAAGAGGGTTTCCTGAGATATTTTGAGGACAGAGGGTGGTGTCCAGGGGATTCCCCACTGGGAGAAGGGGAATTCCCTGGTTTACTGAGGGCAGAAGATGGTGTCCGGGGGATTTCCCACTGACAGAAGGGAGTTTCTGGGAAATTCTGCGGGCAGAAGGTAGTTTCTGGCGGATTCCCCATCAACAGAAGGGGGTTTACTGGGATATTCGGAGAACAGAAGTTGGTGTCCAGGAGATTCTCCATTGACAGAAGGGGATTTCCCAGAATAATCTAAAGACAGAAGGTGCTGTCCCGGGTATTCCCCTCTGACAGAAGAGGGTTTCCTGGGATATTTTGTGGTCAGAATACTGTGTCCGGGGGATTTCCCACTGACAGAAAGGAGTTCCTGGGATATTCTAAGGACAGAAGTTGGTGTCTGGGTGATTCCCCATTGACAGAAGGGAGTTTCCCAGAACATTCTTTGGTCAGAATTTGGTGTCCACTGGACTCTCCATTGACAGAACAGGGTTTCCTGGGACAATGAGGGCAGACTGTGGTGTCCGGGAGATTCCCCACGGACAGAAGGGGATTTCCTGGGGTAATCTGAAGTCAGCAGGTAGTGTCCAGGGGATTGCCCCCTGAGAGAAGGGGATTTTCCAGGATATTCTGAGGATAGAAGGTGCTCTCCAGGAGATTCCCCACTACAGAAGGGTTTCCCAGGATTTTCTGAGGATAGAAGGTGGTGTCCTGGGGATTCCCCACTAATTGAAGGGGGTTTCCTGGGATTTTCTGAGGACAGAGGGTGGTGTCCGGGGGATTCCCCACTGACAGAAGTGATTTCCTTGGGAATTTGAGCAGAGAAGATGGTGTCCAGAGGACTCCCCACTGACAGAAGGGAATTTCCTGGGAAATTCTGAGGGCAGAAGGTAGTGTCCGGTGGATTCCCCATCAACTGAAGGGGGTTTCCAGGGATATTCTGAGGATATAAGGTGGTGTCTATTGCATTCTCCACTGTCAGAAGGGGATTTCCCTGAATAATCTGAAGAGGAAGGTGGTGTCAGGGGGATTCCCTATTGACAGAAGGTGGTTTACTGGACTATTTTGTTGTCAAAATTCGGTGTCCATGCAATTTCCCATTGACAAAAGGGAGTTGCTGGGATATTCTGAGCAAAGAATTTGGTGTCCAGGAATTCCCCACTGACAGAGGGGATTTCCCAGTGTTACGGAGGGCACAAGGTGGTGTCCTGTGGATTCCCCACTGACAGAAGGGGGTTCCCTTGGGGTATTCTGAGGACAGAAGGTGGGGTCCAGGGGACTTCCCACTGACAGAAGGGGATTTCCTGGGAAATTCTGAGGCCAGAAGGTGGTGTCAGGGGGATTCCCCACTGACAGAAGGGATTTCCTTGGGAATCTGAGGAGAGAAGATGATGTCTAGGGCAGTCCTCACTGACTGAAATGGGTTTCCTGGGAAATTCTGAGGCAGAAGGTAGTTTCTGGGGGATTCCCCATTAACAGAAGTGGTTTTACTAGAGTATTCTGAAGATAGAAAGTGTTGTCCTCGGGACTCCCCACTTAGAGAAGGGGATATGCTGAGATATTATAAGGACAGAATGTGCTGTCCAGGGGATTCCTCAGGGACAGAAATTATTTCCTTGGAAATTTGAGCAGAGAAGATAGTGTCAGGGGACTCCTCACCGACAGAAGGGAATTTCCTGGGAAATTCTGAGGGCAGAATGTAGTGTCTGGTGGATTCCCCATCAACTGAAGGGGGTTTCCTGGGATATTCTGAGGTCAAAATGTGGTGTCCAGGGGATTCTTCACTGACAGAAGAGGATTTCCTGGGATAATCTGAAGACAGAAGGTGGTGCCCAGGGGATTCCCCACTGACAGAAGCGGCTTTCCTGGGATATTTTGTGGTCAGAATAAGGTTTCCGGGGGATTTCTCACTGAAAGAAGGGAGTTCCTGGGATATTCTGAGGACAGATGTTGGTGTCCGGGGGATTTCCCAGTGACAGAAGGAGGTTTCCTGGGACATTCTCTGTTCAGACTTTGGTGTCCATGGGACTCCCCACTCACAGAATTGGGTTTTCTGGGACATTGTGAGGGCAAAATGTGGTGTCCAGGAGATTCCCCTTGAACAGAAGGGGATTTCCTGAGATAATGTGAAGACAGTAGGTGGTGTCCAGGTGATTGACCCCCCCACCCCCACCAAGAAGGGGATTTCCCGGGATATTCTGAGGTCAGAAGGTAGTGTCCAGCAGATTCCCCATCAACTGAAGGGGCTTCCTGGGATATTCTGAGGACATAAGGTGGTGTCTGGGGGTTTCCCCTTGATAAAAGGGGATTTCCCCGGATGACTGAAGACAAAAGGTGATGTCCAGGGGATTCCCTCAGGAAGAAGGGGATTTCCCAGGATATTCTGAGGACAGAAGTTGGTGTCTGGAGTATTCCCCACTGACAGAAGGGGATTTTCTAGGGTTACAGAGGGCAGAAGGTGGTGTCCTGTGGATTCCCCACTTACAGAAGGGATTTCCTGGGATATTCTGAGGACAGAAGTTAGTATCCAGGGGATTCTTCACTGACAGGACAGGGTTTCCTCTGATATTCTCAGGAAAGAAGTTGGGGTCCAGGGGATTTCCCACTGACAGAAGGGGATTTCCCATGACAGAAGGGGATTTCCTGGGATTTTCTGAGGTCTGAATGAGGTGTCTGGGGAATTTCCCACTGACAGAAGGGACTCCTTGGGAATCTGAGCAGAGAAGATCATGTCCAGGGGATTCCCCACTGACAGAGTAGGGTTTCCTGGGACATTCTGAGGGAAGAATGTGGTGTCCAGGGGATTCTCCACTAACAAAAGGGGGTTTCCCGGGTTATTCTAAGAACAGGTGGGGTCCGGGGGATTCCCCACTGACAGAAGTGATTTCCTTGGGAATTTGAGCAGAGAAGATGGTGTCCTGGGAACTCCCCACTGATAGAAGGGAATTTCCTGGGAAATTCTGAGGGCAGAAGTTAGTGTCCAGTGGATTCTCCAAGGACAGAAGGGGCTTTCCTGGGATGTTTTGTTGTCAGAATATAGTGTCTGTGGGATTTCCCACAGACAGCATGGGATTTCCTGGGACATTCTCTGGTCAGAATTTGGTGTGCAGGGGAGGACTTCCCACTGACAGAATGGGGTTTCCTGGGACATTCAGAAGGCAGAATGTTGTGTTCAGAGGATTTCCTATGGACAGATGGGAACTTCCCAGGATACTCTGAAGACATTGTGGTGTCCAGGGTATTGCCCTCTGAGAGAAGGTGATTTCCCAGGATATTCTGAGGACAGAAGGTAGTGTTTGGGGGATTCCCCACTGACAGAAGAGGGTTTCCTGGGATATTTTGTTGTCAGAATAAGGTGTCCGGGGGATTCCCCACTGACAGATGGGGGTTTCCTGGGACATTCTCTGGTTAGCATTTGGTGTCCATGGCACACCCCACTGACAGAGGCGAATTTGCCTGATATTCTAAGGACAGAAGGTGGTGTCCGGGGGATTTCCCACTGACAAAAGTGATTTCCTTGGGAATTTGAGCAGAGAAGATGGTGTCCAGAGGACTCCCCATTGACAGAAGGGAATTTCCTGGTAAATTCTGAAGGCAGAAGGTATAGTAGGATTCCCCACTCACCCAAGGGTGTTTCCTGGGATATTCTGAGGACAGTAGGTGGTGTCCAGGGGACTCCCCATTGACAGAAGGGGATGTCCTGAGGAATTCTGAAGGCAGAAGTTTTTTCCTAAGGTTTTCCCCACCAGAAGGACATGGTTTCCCAGGGATTCCCCACCAGAGGAATGTGGTGTCCTGCAGATTCCCCAGGGGCACTTGTTGGTCTCTCGGTAATTCCCAACCAGGTGAAAACTATCCGAGGCTTCCCCATGGGCCGTACTGGTTTCCCAGGGATCCTGAGGGGTAAAAAGACAGTGTCTGTTGGAATTCTGAGGGCAGAAGTAGGTTTCAGGGGGAATCCTGAGGGCAGAGATGTGTTTCCTGGGGAATTCTAACTCACAGGAGAATTGTTTCTTTCAAAAGTGAGAACTAAAGGAAGCTTCAAGAAGCTACCGCAAAAAGCACGGACTGTGTCACACCCTGTCATGTCTGTTTCTGCTGCTTAGCTTTCAGGTCTAAGTGTGGTTTGGTGGTGAAGCTGAAGATGTCGTGCCGTCAGCTCTGACTCGGTGTTCCTTTTATTTATAAATACGCAACTTTGTGAGTCATTAGTGCATCATTCTGGTATTCATCATTTTTGTAAGTTTAAAAAGCAGAACCAATGGCAGGGACACATAAACATATCCTACCACTAAACAGCTGTGGTCTCAAAAGTAACAGACCTATGTTATACATTCACCAACACTGGTGATATTTCCCATTTTCATTATAAAACACATTTTCCAAAGACACACTGCATTTTATTGTCCTTTTAACTCCTAGTGGGCTTCTCTTTGACTTAAAATGTGACTTGCAAATAGTGAGATCTGCACCTCTCGTTAGCCTGTGCCGCCTCTGCCCCCAACAGGTTGCACACATATTCACACACACAGCTCACACACAGCAAGCATGGATTTGAGCTGGGGTGAAGTGATGGACAGCGCCTCTAAGAGGTTACTACTTGGGGGTCTTCCACCTGGACTTGAGCCTGGTGGGCAACCGACACTCACCTGCTCTGCAGGGACCCACTCTCACTTCTCTCCAGGGACTTACTTTTATAGACAGGGGCCTTCCTTGTCCATTTCATGTCTGCTTTATATGTGCTGTGCTCAGGTCCACCTGAGAAGAAGAATGTCAGATGGCAGGTGTACACCAAGGTGCAGTCAAAGGAGGGGAGGTCGACGGCTCTCAGCGTGTGAGTGGGCTGGTGCTTCAGGCTGGCTGCAGGTGTGAGCTGAAATGAGATTTCATCCATTAGTAAGTCCATTGTAACCTAAAAATGTGTGTCTAAGGAAATACAGCAAAAGAGTTGGAAACAACTACAAAGCTAGTTTACTACTTAAAAGTGAGAATACAGGAGCTTTACAGATAACTGACATACTGTTCTCTGCAGCTTACAGCACAGCCAGGCCTTGGGGTTGCCAGTTCCCTCCTCCTGTCCCCCCACCCTGCCCTTGCTCTCCCCTCCTCTGTCTCTGCCTATCATCTACTTATCATGTCTATCATCTATTTGTTATCTATCTAATCTCCTCTGCATACATGTATGTAATTATGTATAAAATCTTAGAAATTATAGAATGTTTCTGACATACTATTAAGATAAATAAAATGTTAAATTTCCTTAAAAGGACAGTCCTTTAAACACAGACAGATTAATGTGTATTTTAAAATATGCTTTAGTTTTTGTCCAGTGGCAACTAGAAAAATTACTGCCCACTTAAATGAATAATTGGTTGTGGTCAAAATCCAGTGTGTGTTTAGAAAATTAACCGAACTGTAGCTTCTTACTTCCTCTAAAAATATCATTTAGGAGTAAATAAGGTTATAATTGTTTTTCTTGTTTAGTTGCTAAGCTGTGTCTGATTCTTTGCAACCCCATGAACTGTAGCCCACCGGGCTCCTCTGTCCATGGGATTTCCCACAGATTTTGGAAACAAACTAGTGGTTCCCAAATGGGCAAGGCACACAGTGGAGGGATAAATTAGGAGTCTGAAATTAACATACATATATACTACTATATATAAAATAGAGAATCAACAAGGACCTACTGTATAGCACAGGGAACTCAACTCAATATTCTGTGATTATCCATATGAGGAACAAATCTGAGACAGATGGATATATGTAGATGTATACCTGAGCTGCTTTGCTGTATACCTGAATTAACATAACATTAATAATAAACTATATCTGAATATGAAAAATTAAGTTAAAAAGAAAACTGCCCCCAAATACCCAAATCATTATATGCTTTAACTTTGATATTGTGTGTTAAGTTGCTTCAGTCATGTCCAACTCTTTGCAAATTTATGGAACGTAGCCCACCAGGCTCCTCTGTCCATGGGATTCTCCAGCCAAGAATACTGGAGCGGTTTGCCATTCCCTTCTCCAGGGGATCTTCCCAACCAAGGGATCAGACCGACATCTCTTAGGTCTCCTGAATTGGCAGGTGGGTTCCTTACCTCTAGCACCACCTGGGAAGCCCGAACTTTGATACTGTTTGATATTCTTTGGGCTTCCCTGGTGATTCAGATGGTAAAGAATCTGTCTGCAATGCAGGAAGCCTGGGTTAATAATGTTCTTTTACCTTCAGTAGCAATATTTTACTTACAGGTAAGCCAATCCCATTAAAATATGCATCAATGCATTCACAATTGGAATCAACATTATTTAACACATTCTGCTATTACTTACAACTAGCAAGAGTTGTGGAATTTTATGGACACTGAATTACTGTCAGTAAATAAGCATATGCTCTTTAGTGGCTAAAAATAGCTCTGAAAAGCAAAAAGACATAGGGTGTCTCACTGAACTAAAAAAACAAGACCCTTCAATAGGCTGCCTATAAAAGACTCATTTCACAGTGAAAGATACACAGAAACAGAAACTGCGAGGATAAAGAAAGATTTCATGCAAGAAAACAGTAGCAATACTCCTGTCAGACAAACAGACTTTAAATCAAAGGACAAAAAGGCAAAAAGAGCATTATATAATGGTTGAAGGGTCAGTGCAAGAAAAGAGTGTTTGTTAACATAGACACATCTAATATAAGACCACCTAACATATAAAAAAGGGCTTCCCTAGTTGCTAGGTGGTAAAGAATCTGTCTGCCAGTGCAGGAGATGTGGGTTCAGTCCCTGGGTTGAGAAGATCCCCTGGAGGAGGAAATGGCAACCCACTCCAGTATTCTTGCCTGGGAAATCCCATGGACAGAGGAGCCTGGCAGGCTACAGTCCCTGGGGTGGCAAAGAGTCAGACACACTTAGAAATTAAACATCAAAAACATACATAAGGCACGTATTAATAGACATGAAGACAGAGATTGATAACAGGAGGAACCTAACAGCCCAGTGACATTAAAAAGAAAAACAGATAAAATAGTAAAAACAAATAAGTCAATCATAGTCTTAAATGATACAATACATCGGTTGGACTTACTTGATACCCATAGGTCATACCATCCAACAAAGCAGAATTTCAGTTTTTTTGAAGTGCACATGGAATATTTTCCAGGATAGATCTACTAGATCAAGAAATAAACCTCAACAAATATAAAGGGATAAAACTTATATTAAGCATTTCCCTGACTGTTACATCAGTGGAAGAAACAAACTGAAAAAGAACACACATGTAGAGACTAAACATGCTTCTGGAAAGAATCAATGTGTCAACAGTGAGATCAGTAAAGAACTGAAATACCTCAGACAAGTGAAAATGAAAACACAACTCTGTATAATTTACTGGACTCTGCCAGATTAGTTTTAAGCAGGAAGTTCATAGCAATATAGACCTTCAAGAAATAAAATAAAAAAATACTCAAACAACTTAACCTGCCAAATAAAAGAATTAGCAAAAGAAAAACATAGCACAACATAAACAACAGAAATGAAGATCAGAGAGAAAATAAGAGATCAATGAAACCATGCACTATTTTAAAAGTTAAAATTATCCATTTTTAGCCAGATTCACAAAAAACAGAAAGGACACAGATAAAATGAGAAATGAAAACGTACATAACAGATACCATGAAAATCTGAAAAAAAAAAAAACTTTTACCTTCAGTAGCAATATTTTACTTACAGGTAAGCCAATCCCATTAAAATATGCATCAATGCATTCACAATTGGAATCAACATTATTTAACACATTCTGCTATTACTTACAACTAGCAAGAGTTGTGGAATTTTATGGACACTGAATTACTGTCAGTAAATAAGCATATGCTCTTTAGTGGCTAAAAATAGCTCTGAAAAGCAAAAAGACATAGGGTGTCTCACTGAACTAAAAAAACAAGACCCTTCAATAGGCTGCCTATAAAAGACTCATTTCACAGTGAAAGATACACAGAAACAGAAACTGCGAGGATAAAGAAAGATTTCATGCAAGAAAACAGTAGCAATACTCCTGTCAGACAAACAGACTTTAAATCAAAGGACAAAAAGGCAAAAAGAGCATTATATAATGGTTGAAGGGTCAGTGCAAGAAAAGAGTGTTTGTTAACATAGACACATCTAATATAAGACCACCTAACATATAAAAAAGGGCTTCCCTAGTTGCTAGGTGGTAAAGAATCTGTCTGCCAGTGCAGGAGATGTGGGTTCAGTCCCTGGGTTGAGAAGATCCCCTGGAGGAGGAAATGGCAACCCACTCCAGTATTCTTGCCTGGGAAATCCCATGGACAGAGGAGCCTGGCAGGCTACAGTCCCTGGGGTGGCAAAGAGTCAGACACACTTAGAAATTAAACATCAAAAACATACATAAGGCACGTATTAATAGACATGAAGACAGAGATTGATAACAGGAGGAACCTAACAGCCCAGTGACATTAAAAAGAAAAACAGATAAAATAGTAAAAACAAATAAGTCAATCATAGTCTTAAATGATACAATACATCGGTTGGACTTACTTGATACCCATAGGTCATACCATCCAACAAAGCAGAATTTCAGTTTTTTTGAAGTGCACATGGAATATTTTCCAGGATAGATCTACTAGATCAAGAAATAAACCTCAACAAATATAAAGGGATAAAACTTATATTAAGCATTTCCCTGACTGTTACATCAGTGGAAGAAACAAACTGAAAAAGAACACACATGTAGAGACTAAACATGCTTCTGGAAAGAATCAATGTGTCAACAGTGAGATCAGTAAAGAACTGAAATACCTCAGACAAGTGAAAATGAAAACACAACTCTGTATAATTTACTGGACTCTGCCAGATTAGTTTTAAGCAGGAAGTTCATAGCAATATAGACCTTCAAGAAATAAAATAAAAAAATACTCAAACAACTTAACCTGCCAAATAAAAGAATTAGCAAAAGAAAAACATAGCACAACATAAACAACAGAAATGAAGATCAGAGAGAAAATAAGAGATCAATGAAACCATGCACTATTTTAAAAGTTAAAATTATCCATTTTTAGCCAGATTCACAAAAAACAGAAAGGACACAGATAAAATGAGAAATGAAAACGTACATAACAGATACCATGAAAATCTGAAAAAAAAAAAAAGGAAAACCCAACATATTCTTTGAATAGGCCAACAAATTGGACAACTTAGAAAATGAAAAAAATTCTAGAAACTTACAGACTACAAAGACTGAGTCAAGGAGAATTAGACCATTTGACCTGACCACCAGAAGAGTATCTCAATCTGTAATTTAAACAAAACAAAACAAAACAAAAAACTCTCAGCAAAGAAAAGTTTAACCCAGTCTAGTTCATAGGGGAATTCTACCAGGCATACAAAGGACTTCTATCTATCCTTCTGAAACTCTTCTAAGGCACTAAAGAGGGAATACTCCCAAATTCATCTCACAAAGCCACCACCATCCTGACACCAAAACCAGACAAAAACACAACAAAATAAGAAAATTACAGGCCAATACCTTTGACAAACATACATGCAAATATCCTCAACAAAATATTAGCAAACCAAATCCAATAGTACAGAAGATGTGTCATGGTCCAGGCGTGGGTTGGAAAAGAATTTCCAGACATGAGAGGGAAATAACGTTTATTAGAATGGGAGATACTGTTAGAATCTGGCATGATGGGAGATGCTAGCTCAAGGGAGAACCGATGTTGAACAGGGCTCCTTAGTACACTTTTATACTCAGGGTACAAGGAATGGAATAGGGGTCTTGCAGTCATTTGCTGATTGGATGAGGCATGTATGTGGGGAATAGTAAGGCTAATACCTTCTCCCTGTAAGGGGTAAGAGGGGAGACAGGTTATACTGCTCAGGAGGACCTGAAATCTGTTAATAGTTATAATATGGGGGAGGGAAGGATGATACGAGTCTGGTTTTTCTGTTCCTGCATTCCAAGACCCTCCTTGGTTTTATCTGCTTGGGTCACCACAATCTTCCCTCTTTATTTTTAGGGCCAATTCTTTGGCCCCTTTTGACACCCTGCACGTGTCTAACTATCTTCCTATTTCCCTTCTTAAGCATTTGGGAACCCAGTGTTAAAGGAAAAAGAGTGAAGACCACTCTGACTTCTCAGGCTATACAGGAGTGTTGTGGGGCTCTGGGGTCTCTTTGCCTGCTCTCTGTCAGGGTGCATTTACAGAGGGAGATGAGAGTCCATGGAATGATAAGATGACTTGTTTCAGCATCGTCTGGTGTTGGTCAGAGAATATTCTTGTTGTACTACCACTTGGAGATTAGTTGTATTCTAGAAGAAACAAAATTAACAAGGAAGTTAAAAGTACATGATTAATAGAAGTAGAAAAGCTGCTCTGGGGCTACCAGGAGAACCAGGATCAGACACTGGTTCATGACGTTAGTGTTTTTTTAGGTACAAGAAGATGCAAGAATTTGGGCTCATAAAATCTTTACCCTAAAACATCTGATTGTCTGAAGACCAGTTCTCCTGGGTTTTTCCCAGAGCACAGTTTGGTTCAGTTCAGTTGCTCAGCCATGTCTGACTCTATACGACCCCATGGACTGCAGCATGCCAGGCCTCCCTGTCCATCACCAACTCCTGGAGTTTACTCAAACTTATGTCCATTGAGTTGGTGATACTATCAAACCATCTTATCCTCTGTGGTCCCCTTCTCCTCCTGGCTTCAATCTTTCCCAGCATCAGAGTCTTTTCCAGTGAGTCAGCCCTTCAAACCAGGTGGCCAAAGTAATAGAGTTTAGCTTCAACTTCAGTCCTACCAATGAACACTCAGGGCTGATCTCCTTCAGAATGGACTGGTTGGATCTCCTTGCAGTCCAAGGGACTCTCAAGAGTCTTCTCCAACACCACAGTTCAAAAGCATCAATTCTTCGGTGCTCAGCTTTCTTTATAGTCCAAATCTCACATCCATACATGACTAATGGAAAAAAACATAGCCTTGACTAGATGGAACTTTGTTGGCAAAGTATTGTCTCTGCTTTTTAATATGTTATCTAGGTTGGTATAACTTTTCTTCCAAGGAGTAAGGGTCTTTTTATTTCATGGCTGCAGTCACCATCTGCAGTGATTTTGGAGTCCCCCCAAAAATAGAGTCTGCCACTGTTTCCACTGTTTCTCCATCTATTTGCCATGAAGAGATGGGACGGATGCCATGATCTTTGTTTTCTGAATGTTGAACTTTAAGCCAACTTTTTCACTCTCCTCTTTCACTTTCATCAAGAGGCTTTTTAGTTCCTCTTCACTTTCTGCCATAAGGGTGGTGTCATCTGTATATCTGAGGTTATTGATATTTCCCCCAGCAATCTTGATTCCCTCTTGTGCTTTATCCAGCCCAGAGTTTCTCATGATGTACTCTGCATATGAGTTAAATAAGCAGGGTGACAATATACAGCCTTGACGTACTCCTTTTCCTATCTGGAACCAGTCTGTTGTTCCATGTCCCGTTCTAACTGTCACTTCCTGACCTGCATACAGATTTCTCAAAAGGCAGGTGAGGTGGTCTGGTATTCCCATCTCTTTCAGAATTTTCCACAGTTTATTGTGATCCACACAGTCAAAGGCTTTGGCATAGTCAATAAAGCAGAAATAGATGTTTTTTCTGGAACTCTCTTGCTTTTTCAATGATCCAGCAGATATTGGCAATTTGATCTCTGGTTCCTCTGCCTTTTCTAAAACCAGCTTGAACATCTGAGAGTTCATGGTTCACGTATTGTTTGAAACCTGACCTGGAGAATTTTGAGCATTACTTTACTAGTGTGTGAGATAAGTGCAATTGTGCGGCAGTTTGAGCATTCTTTGGCAAAGAAGAGCTGACTCATTAAGAAGACCCCGATGCTGAGAAAGACTGAAGTCGGGAGGAGAAGGGGATGACAGAATATGAGATGGCTGGATGGCATCACTGACCTAACGGACATGAGTTTGAGCAAGCTCCAGGAGATGGTGAAGAGCAGGGAAGCCTGGCTTGCTGCAGTTCATGGGGCTGCAAAGAGTTGGACATGACTGAGCGACTGAGTAAAAACAACGACAACTCTAGTCTGCCTCTTTATGTCTGTGTACATATTATATATGAAGTATCTCTACTTCTGAAAGGTAATATCAGTATTAAGAACACTGAAAGAGAAAAGACATTGTGGCCGCAATATTCTTTAGACTCTGGAGAAAATTGGCTAAGACAAAATTTCTTTTGAAATTACAAAATCACTTATTTTTGCATATGCATATCCAGGTAGCTTGTTAAAAACTTGCCTTAAAACACACACACACACACACACACACCTTGAAGTTAACTCTTATCATGTCCTTGAAAGACACAGCCCTTTTTGCCTTGGATTTCAAGCCAAAAAAAAAAAAAGTGGGTGGGAAGGTAGGGACAGGAGTTGTAAGTCTGGCTTACAGGTGACTGTTTCTGAATGGGAAAAGATACAGAAAGTAGAAAGAAGTTTTGTAGAAAGTGGAATCCAAGAAAAGAATTTTGTCCATAATACAAGTTTTACTAAGATGTACTGCCTTTGAAATCTTCCATGGTTTTGTTGCAGGAAGGTGACCTGACCCTTTCCAGGGCCCAAATGAGGCTCTTCTCTAACATTCAGAAGTGAATTGCTCAGGAGACACACGTTCTGACAAAGCAAGAGAATTTATTGGCAAAGGGTGCTTGGGTGGAGAGCAGCAGGGTAAGGGAACCCAGAAGGACTGCTCTGCCAGGTGGCTTGCAGTCTCGGGTTTTATGGATAGGATTAGTTTCCGCCTTGTCTTTGGCCAAACATTCTGACTTAGAGTCCTTCTTGGCTGTGCAGTCATCGCTCAGCCAAGGCAGATGTCAGCAAGGAGGATTCTGGGAGGTGGTTGGACGTGTGGTGTCACCTTTTGACCATTCCTGAGCTCTTCTGGTTGGTGGTGACTTAGTTCTGTGTTCCTTACTAGGACCTCCTGTCATAAAACAATTCATGCAGATGGTTATATGGTTAGATGGTGCCTGGTGGTTTTGGTCATTGTGGGCGGTTTCGGTCATTGTGGGTGGTTTCGGTCATTGTGGGCGGTTTCCATCATTGTGGGCAGTTTCCGTCATTGTTCTTCCCCTAACAGTTATTTTGGCTAACTGAATAACTTGTTGAAATCAAACAATCAGGGACACTTGGCTTTTTCTGGCTCCCTGACAAACCTCATTTTTATCCATGGAATAAAGCCTTCTCAGGCTGCAAGATTAATACCCCCACAATGAAAAAAAATTTTTTTTTGTTTCACTAAATATTAATCTCCAGTTTTGTGAATTAAGGTTTGTGTTTCCCAAAGCTCACTTCCCAGTTAGTTCTTTGCTCTTATGTTATATTGTTAAAAAATTTACTTGAGCTCTCAAGGGACACTCTTAAGTTTGTTCCTAAAACTTATCTCACTAATCTACTTTTGGATAAAGATCAGATGCCTCCTGACCTGCAACTGCAGAATTATACATTAAGAAAAAGACATAATTCAAGGGACTATCACCAACCTGGACAGAGTGTAATGGAGAAGGGTTAACTTTAAATTTATGCTGAAACTGCTTCTGAGACTTTAACTCTTTTTTTGTTATTATCAGTTCAGTTCGGTTCAGTTGCTCAGTCATGACGGACTCTTTGTGATCCAATGGACTGCAGTATGCCAGGCCTCCCTGTCCATCACCAACTCCTGGAGTCTACCCAAATTCATGTCCATTGAGTTGGTGATGCCATCCAACCATCTTATCCTCTGTCATCCCCTTCTCCTCCTGCCCTCAATCTTTCCCAGCATCAGGGTCTTTTACAAAGAGTCAGCTCTTCACATCAGGTGGCCAAAGTATTGGAGTTTCAGCTTCAACATCAATCCTTCCAATGAACACCCAGGACTGATCTCCTTTAGAATGGACTGCTTGGATCTCCTTGCAGTCCAAGAGACTCTCAAGAGACTTCTCTAATACCACAGCTAAAAAACATCAATTCTTCAGCACTCAGCTTTCTTTATAGTCCAAGTCTCACAACCATACATGACCACTGGAAAAACCATATCCTTGACTAGATGGACCTTTATTGGCAAAATAATGTCTCTGCTTTTTAATATGCTGTCTAGGTTGGTCATAACTTTTCTTCCAAGGAGTAAGGGTCTTTAAATTTTATGGCTGCAGTCACCATCTGCAGTGATTTTAGTGCCCCCTAAAATAAAATGTTTGCCACTGTTTCCACTGTTTCTCCATCTATTTCCCATGAAGTGATGGGACCGGATGCCATGATCTTAGTTTTCTGAATGTTGAAATTTAAGCCAACTTTTTCACTCTCCTCTTTCACTTTCAGCAAGAGGCTCCTTTAGTTCTTCACTTTCTGCCATAAGGGTGGTGTCATCTGCATATCTGAGGTTATTGATATTTCTTCCAGCAATCTTGATTCCAGCTTGTGCTTCATCGTGTCATCTGCATATCTGAGGTTATTGATATTTCTTCCAGCAATCTTGATTCCAGCTTGTGCTTCATCCAGCCCAGCATTTCTCATGATGTACTCTGCATAGAAGTTAAATAAGCAGGGTGACAATATACAGCCTTGATGTACTACTTTCCCAATTTGCAACCAGTCTGTTGTTCATATCCAGTTCTAACTGTTGCTTCCTGACCTGTATACAGATTTCTCAAGAGGCAGGTGAGGTGTTCTGGTATTCCCATCTCTTTCAGAAATTTTCGGCAGTTTATCGTGATCCACACTGTCAGTAAAGCAGAAATAGATGTTTTTCTGGAACTCTCTTGCAATGGCACCCCACTCCAGTACTCTTGCCTGGCAAATCCCATGGATGGAGGAGCCTGGTGGGCTGCAGTTAATGGGGTCACTAGGAGTCAGACACAACTGAGCGACTTCACTTCCACTTTTCACTTTCATGCATTGGAGAAGGAAATGGCACCCCACTCCAGTGTTCTTGCCTGGAGATTCCCAGGGACGAGGGAGCCTGGTGGGCTGCCGCCTCTGGGGTCGCACAGAATTGGACACGACTGAAGCGACTTAGCAGCTTGCTTTTTTGATGATCCAATGAATATTGGCAATTTGATCTCTGGTTCCTCTGCCTTTTCTAAAACCAGCTTGAACATCTGGAAGTTCACAGTTCATGTATTACTGAAGCCTGGCTTGGAGAATTTTGAGCATTACTTTACTAGAGTGTGAGATGAGTGCTACTGTGCGGTAATTTGAGCATTCTTTGGCATTGCCTTTCTTAGGGGTTGGAATGAAAACTGACCTTTGTACATAATGTACATAAGGTACATAATAGCCTGCCTGTGGGAGATAGCCTGAGGTGCCCAACTGTGACGGCTGTAAGGAAGTGCAACTGCCTGAGGCTTGACCCATTCTAGGGGACATTTGCAAGGATTGAATAGCTTCATTTTGTTTCCTCACCTCCCCACCCCACCCCCCTCTCAAATCCATCTCTGATCTGTAAAAGAACCTGGCAACCAGACCTTGACAAGATGGTTATTTTGAGACACTAGCCTGCCATCATCTTGGTCAGCTGGCTTTGAATAAAGTCTCTTCCTTGCCTCATCCCTTCATCTCTGAGATTCATTGGCCCGCTGTGTGGTGAGCAGAGCAAGCTTGGACTCAGTAATAATTTGGCTTAACCAGGCAGGTGCCTTGCTGCTGGTGGCTAGCTGGCCCTGATCTGGGAATACTGGGACCATTTGTCCTGAGGGTATTTTCTTAAAGATTCACTGTAGTGACACTGGCTGCCCCCCAGTGTTTGACAGTTGAAACAAGGAACTGACAAACTTCCAAGAGTTGATGAACTCGATTTCATTTGTAGGGTTCAGTTCAGTTCAGTTGCTCAGTCGTGTCCAACTCTTTGAGACCCCATGAGTCGTAGCACGCCAGGCCTCCCTGTCCGTCACCAACTCCCAGAGTTCACTCAAACTCACGTCCATCGAGTCCGTGATGCCATCGAGCCATCTCATCCTCGGTCGTCCCCTTCTCCTCCTGCCCCCAATCCCTCCCAGCATCAGAGTCTTTTCCAATGAGTCAACTCTTCCCATGAGGTGGCCAAAGTACTGGAGTTTCAGCTTTAGCATCATTCTTTCCAAAGAACACCCAGGGCTGATCTCCCTTAGAAAGGACTGGTTGGATCTCCTTGCAGTCCAAGGGACTCTCAAGAGTCTTCTCCAACACCACAGTTCAAAAGCATCAATTCTTCGGTGCTCAGCTTTCTTCACAGTCCAACTCTCACATCCATACATGACCACAGGAAAAATCATAGCCTTGACTAGACGGACATTTGTTGGCAAAGTAATGTCTCTGCTTTTCAATATGTTGTCTGGGTTGGTCATAACTTTTCTTCCAAGGAGTAAGCGTCATTTGTAGGGTATGTCTACCCAATCCAATAGCAGATTCACCCCGTTTGCTTGGTTTGTGTGCCCTTTTGTGTTAGGAGCTCATGGGCTCAGTTTTGGAGGGCAAGTCACTCCAGTGTGCACACTGGGAACATTTTCTCTTATCAATTTATGCTTTTCCTTTATGGGACAAGTCAATTTCTTGTAGCCACATGTTACGGGAAACAAACTCACTCAGAAGGACAATGCAGGTAGTGGAGTGCATTTTATTACACCAGTGGGCCCAAGGCAGAGTCTTCTCTTAGCCGAGGACCCCAACCAGTTTTTGTGAAAACCTTATATACCCTAAGCACACGTGCCCAAACCCACCTCCCCAAAATTCCCTGAAACTAGTCTGAACAAAGGGAAAAGAAAGCTACAATCAAAGTTAACCCGTCATTTATAAGCCTTAAGCCTAGGTAGTTAACAGTGGACAGTTATCAATAGGCTTGCCATGGTACCCCAGTAAGCATAATAGAATTGATGATTCTATTCAGTTACACAGATAATTAGAGTATTCTTTTAGGTAAGGGAGAGTCCTGGGGCTCTTCCTTCTGGGAGCCTGGTTTTCCAGTTGGTATGTCGTTTCCATAGATACTGGGCATATAGCTCAAAGTCCACAGTCCAGCCCAAGATGGAGTCCTGCCTTTAAGATGGAGCCTGTTCTGTTTCCTCCTTCAAATTTGTTTGGGGTACCCTGTTGGAGAGGCAAGGTATTATTGGACTCTACCCTGAACCGGCTCATTTGGGAACAGGTTCTCCTGGGGCAAGCCCACCCTAGTTGGAATTAGTTCGTTTGTTTTGCAGGGTAAATTTGTTTACCTGATTTGGGAATTGGTTCACTTGGAACCAGGTCACAGGGGAGCTAGTTCTTGTGGGGGTGGGTAGCCTAGTTGGAATTAGTTCATTTGTTTTGTAGGGTAACTTATTTACCTGATGAGAAAGTCGATTCATCTGTATACACTGATGCTGTAATGAATCTGCTTGTGCTGTTTTTGTTGGACTTTGTCTGCATCTTTTGTGTTTTGGTGTTATGAAGCTTATAAACATGGGAAGTATTTCACCTATCCAGAAGGGAAGATCTTTGGGGTGCATACTAGATTTGTTAAGATCAGAAGAGCAACTGCTTATAATTAAGCAATCTGGCAATCAGAAGCGCTGTACAAAGGTGAGAACACTCTGATAATGAGCAGGCTCACAGTTTCCCTTGAACGTGAGACATCCAATTCTAATTTCCCTTACAGGAGCCCTGGATAACTTTGGCAGTGGGGAACAAGTTGATTGACTCTGTGATAGATACTTATTTCCTTTATTAATTAAACGTACAAATAACCTTTTCCCCAGAACAGCTTGACATCAGGGTCCCACTGGGGTATTTTTTGACCTTGTCCAATCTGGGGAGCTTTGACTTCCATCTGGGGGCTTTGACTCCAATTAGGGGTGTTCTCCCTGTGAAGGAAAACTCACGTTTATAAGGCACTTTGGAGGAAGGTCACTGGTTTGATGGGACTGGAAAGTCATGTCAATGTGACTTTCTGGCTGGCTAGGTTTTGGTTTATTCTGCTTACTTTGGTAATGCACAGAATCTGGTACTCACTGCTGCCTCTAAGGCTTCCTCTCGGGTTTTCTCATTTCTTTCTCCTCAAACCCTCTGCGAACAGGCGAGTGGCTGTGGGAACAGTTGAGGAACTCTAGCCAGAGTTGCTCTCTGGTGTGTCCCAAAGGCCCACAGCCCACTGTGCCCCAGGAGCTGCCACCCAAGCGGGGATGTCTTGGCATGCTGCAGTCCATGGGGTCGCAAAGAGTCGACTAGCTACTAAACTGAAGTAAGCTGTAGTGGTGAAGTTGTAGCTACAGGAAACGTCCACAAGTCAGCAGTAGTTCTCCATGCCCAGTTTTGCTTAGTGCAGCAACCAGAGCCTTAGGGAAAATCAGCTTCTGGCTGTGAAATAGAGTGCAGTGTGCCTGGGCTTTGTCTCACTATTCTCTCCCCTAAAGTTTCACACCTTGTTTGCAGGCACATTTCAACCAGGGTCATAGCATCCAACTGAGGGTGCTCAGGTGCCTAGAAGGATGCACTGGCAGGAAGGAGGCTTGAGCTGGGAACTCAGGATAGGTGACTTTCCCTCAAAGGTCCTTGAGGCCAGAGGTCAGGGCACCATCCTTCAGGTGCATCAGGCACTTTGGTCCCAGAGAGGACATACAGGTTTAACAGGGAGCGCAACTAAGGACACCTAGCCTGGCATATTGACACCATCCTGGGGCAGCCATGGGATTCAAGGCTGCCCAGACTCCAGGAATGGCATAGCAGCCCAACTCAGAGAGTGCAGAGATGATGGGGTAGGGGCCGCTTTTCTGTCCTTGACGTTATGCTGGCGTTATGCTGCAGTACAGCGGATTTGCAAACTTGGCCTCAGTGTACGGCCACCCAGCTCAGGTGTTATTTATCCGTGGGATATCCTTTTCTTGGGATTTTTGCCATAGAAGGTTGAACAGAGTGCTGAGCATCAGGTCCTTGTGAATTTTTTATCTCAGATACACTTTTCTGTGTATACAACAGAGAAAGGAACAAAAGAATTGTTGTAGGTTATCTCTTAGAGATACAGATTTCTGGCTATAGGGAGTGAGAGGGTAACAGGCAGGAAGGCCAGGCGTCTCCAAACGGAGACCTGCAAGTGTCAGACATTTCATCTCTCTTAAGCGGCAGGAGGAAACAAACTAGCGATAGTTTTTCCTTCTCTATACAAATTTAAAAGGAGGTTTCTCTTAAAATTCTGTGTTGCCATAATGACACCTGGTTTCACTTGAAGTTAACCATTGCCTTTTTCTTATGGAAATGTTTATCTTAAGCTATGCTAATGTACTATGCATTTACCCCAAACTCTGTCTTCAAGTTGATTCCACCTTTTGGGCTCAGAACTTACTTGATAAACCAATATGTTATACTCTGATATTGTTCCTCTAATCTATGTAAATGAAACTATTTGTATGGTGCTCTGCCCTTCTTCAAGATTCAAGTTAATCATTTTATGGCCCAAGATAAACCATTTGGAGCCAAGGTTACCCCAAAATACATCTTATGGGTGAGGGGCCTGGTGCCATTCTAAGTTTTGAGACATTCCTTTCTTTCATAACAGACTGCTGGTGACTATATAACATCCAGCTAAAGACTAGCAGGGGGGTATTCTTTCTGCCCCCTTCTGATGCCTATGTCAGAATCTTTCTCTATCTCCTTTATACTTTAGTAAAACTTTGTTACACAAAAGCTCTGAGCGATCCAGCCTCGTCTCTGGCCCCGGATTGAATTCTTCTCCTCCGGGGGCCAAGAATCCCGGCGTCGTGATTCAACAACAACCTTTCATCTTGGGGGCTCGTCCGGGATCCTTCAGGACAAGGTAAGGATGCTTGGAGCTCTAGTTCTTTGTTCTCTTAGTGAACCCGTTTTCTGCTGCGCTTTACTATCTCTACGGTGTGCTTGTGTGAATGGATGACATGCCCTGCGTGAAGCAAGTGAGGAGCCCTGCTCTGCGGTTCCATGGTGATCTCATGCAGCTTATGGCAGAAACCTGTCTGGGGTTCCTACCGACCTGCCAAGGCCAAGAGGCACCCAATGTCTCCTTTGGGAACCAAGCAGAAATGGGCAAAGTGTGTGGACCGAACTCTCCTTTCTTGGTCAAACTTTTCAGTCTCTTTGACCATTTCATAACTCCTTGGGAATTAGAAGTACTAACCTAATCTTTCGGATCATAGACTTTCAAGGGACTTGTGATCTATACTGTTACTGTGTACTGTGGCAAACTTGGGTTGGTAAGAAAGCGCCTAGCCTCACTAGGAATCAAAAGTTTGGAAGCTAGATGGAGCTTTAGCCCCAAGAACATCTCGGAGGTTAAAGGTTACTCAGATTGGGACTGCAATGGGTTTTTTCCTTTGGTAACACTGGCTCTTGGTGGGCCAGAGGAGGCTCTCATACTGGTGTGGTGATGCTTGAAAAGAACATCTCAGCTTTATGTTTATATCAGTCTTATTATGGTCAGGAATATACTCAGGGTCCTGCACAGGCACTCAGGTGACAAATGTTCCCCCCAGAGGTCTTAGCTTGGGAGGCATTCCGGAAGGTTACTCTGATTGCACCCTGGTTGGCATCAGAGGCAAGCAAGGTTAAAGATGAAGAGCTGGACGTCAGGTAGAGATGCTATCAGGTCTACACTTGGTACATCCCCACCTCGTCTCAGTGGTAGAATCGAGAGGGTTGAGACAGCACCTGCGTCGGTAAGGGACAGACTAAGTCCGACCAGGAAGGAAAAGCTTTTGGCGTAGAGTCTGTCTACACCCCCATCTAGAGCAGGAAGGGACGCCTCCGGTAGAAAAATGGCGCTGGTCGCATTTTTCTCTCTTACAGATGGGAACTAACAAATCCAGCCTCACTCCTTTGAACTGTATCCTGAAAAACTGGGATAGATTCGATCCCCAGGGCTTAAAGAAGACACACCTGGTCTTCCTATGTGATACTGCATGGCCATGGTATCCACTGGCGGACGGCGAACGGTGGCTGGTTGGAGGGTCTCTTAAGTATAATACTGTTTTACAATTAGACAGGTTCTGTAAGGAACAAGGGAAATGGGTAGAAGTAGCATATGTGTTGCCTTTTTCTCTCTGCGAAATATGCCAGACTTATGTCCTAAGGGTATAGATCTGGGCGTGAAACCTTCAGCTCCCTCCTGTCCTCCTACTTTGCCCCCGTACCCGGGGCTCCAAGCTGAGCTAACTGAAAGCCAGAGAACCCCCCTCGGAATGACTGCTTTTGTCTCAGTGGAAATCCAAACTGAGATTCAAACCGCTTTGGTCTCAATGGAAACCCAAACTAAGATTCAAACCGCTTTGGTCTCAATGGAAATCCAAACTGAGATTCAAACTGCCCACGTAGAGGTCCAAACAACTCCTGTCCCAGTACCACCTCAGACTACTCTGGTTTCAGTAGAAACTCAGACCATCGAAGTTAGAGATGAGATGGAAGACAGGAGACAAAGAGAAAAACAGGTTTCGCCAGTCTATCCCTGGGATCATATGCACAGAACAGCCAGAGAGACCGAGGAACAGCCACACAAGCTGTTGCCTCTTTATGAAACACCCACTGGGAGAAATAATCAATCCATGAGAGTTAGTAAGCCTTTTTCTTATCAAGAAATACAAAGAATCAAGGAGGATCTGGGAGACTATTTAGAGGACCCAGAAAAATATATTAGAGCTTTTAAAGGTGTTACTCTGCTTTATGACCTTACTTGGAAGGATGTGATGTATATCTTGGGACAAACGCTGACTCCCGACTCAAAGACTCGAGTTTTGGGGAAAGCGGTTGCTTATGGAGATGAATGGCTTGGTAATGAATCAGTAGGGAAGAGGGAGAACGAGATAGCGGCCCTCCCCACTGAGAATCAGGCGGTCCCAACTATAGAACCAGACTGGGACTACAACACAGCTAAAGGAAGATGGGATCAGAGTCATTTTGTCAGATGTATTCTTGAAGGACTCAGGCNGGGGGTATTCTTTCTGCCCCCTTCTGATGCCTATGTCAGAATCTTTCTCTATCTCCTTTATACTTTAGTAAAACTTTGTTACACAAAAGCTCTGAGCGATCCAGCCTCGTCTCTGGCCCCGGATTGAATTCTTCTCCTCCGGGGGCCAAGAATCCCGGCGTCGTGATTCAACAACAACCTTTCATCTTGGGGGCTCGTCCGGGATCCTTCAGGACAAGGTAAGGATGCTTGGAGCTCTAGTTCTTTGTTCTCTTAGTGAACCCGTTTTCTGCTGCGCTTTACTATCTCTACGGTGTGCTTGTGTGAATGGATGACATGCCCTGCGTGAAGCAAGTGAGGAGCCCTGCTCTGCGGTTCCATGGTGATCTCATGCAGCTTATGGCAGAAACCTGTCTGGGGTTCCTACCGACCTGCCAAGGCCAAGAGGCACCCAATGTCTCCTTTGGGAACCAAGCAGAAATGGGCAAAGTGTGTGGACCGAACTCTCCTTTCTTGGTCAAACTTTTCAGTCTCTTTGACCATTTCATAACTCCTTGGGAATTAGAAGTACTAACCTAATCTTTCGGATCATAGACTTTCAAGGGACTTGTGATCTATACTGTTACTGTGTACTGTGGCAAACTTGGGTTGGTAAGAAAGCGCCTAGCCTCACTAGGAATCAAAAGTTTGGAAGCTAGATGGAGCTTTAGCCCCAAGAACATCTCGGAGGTTAAAGGTTACTCAGATTGGGACTGCAATGGGTTTTTTCCTTTGGTAACACTGGCTCTTGGTGGGCCAGAGGAGGCTCTCATACTGGTGTGGTGATGCTTGAAAAGAACATCTCAGCTTTATGTTTATATCAGTCTTATTATGGTCAGGAATATACTCAGGGTCCTGCACAGGCACTCAGGTGACAAATGTTCCCCCCAGAGGTCTTAGCTTGGGAGGCATTCCGGAAGGTTACTCTGATTGCACCCTGGTTGGCATCAGAGGCAAGCAAGGTTAAAGATGAAGAGCTGGACGTCAGGTAGAGATGCTATCAGGTCTACACTTGGTACATCCCCACCTCGTCTCAGTGGTAGAATCGAGAGGGTTGAGACAGCACCTGCGTCGGTAAGGGACAGACTAAGTCCGACCAGGAAGGAAAAGCTTTTGGCGTAGAGTCTGTCTACACCCCCATCTAGAGCAGGAAGGGACGCCTCCGGTAGAAAAATGGCGCTGGTCGCATTTTTCTCTCTTACAGATGGGAACTAACAAATCCAGCCTCACTCCTTTGAACTGTATCCTGAAAAACTGGGATAGATTCGATCCCCAGGGCTTAAAGAAGACACACCTGGTCTTCCTATGTGATACTGCATGGCCATGGTATCCACTGGCGGACGGCGAACGGTGGCTGGTTGGAGGGTCTCTTAAGTATAATACTGTTTTACAATTAGACAGGTTCTGTAAGGAACAAGGGAAATGGGTAGAAGTAGCATATGTGTTGCCTTTTTCTCTCTGCGAAATATGCCAGACTTATGTCCTAAGGGTATAGATCTGGGCGTGAAACCTTCAGCTCCCTCCTGTCCTCCTACTTTGCCCCCGTACCCGGGGCTCCAAGCTGAGCTAACTGAAAGCCAGAGAACCCCCCTCGGAATGACTGCTTTTGTCTCAGTGGAAATCCAAACTGAGATTCAAACCGCTTTGGTCTCAATGGAAACCCAAACTAAGATTCAAACCGCTTTGGTCTCAATGGAAATCCAAACTGAGATTCAAACTGCCCACGTAGAGGTCCAAACAACTCCTGTCCCAGTACCACCTCAGACTACTCTGGTTTCAGTAGAAACTCAGACCATCGAAGTTAGAGATGAGATGGAAGACAGGAGACAAAGAGAAAAACAGGTTTCGCCAGTCTATCCCTGGGATCATATGCACAGAACAGCCAGAGAGACCGAGGAACAGCCACACAAGCTGTTGCCTCTTTATGAAACACCCACTGGGAGAAATAATCAATCCATGAGAGTTAGTAAGCCTTTTTCTTATCAAGAAATACAAAGAATCAAGGAGGATCTGGGAGACTATTTAGAGGACCCAGAAAAATATATTAGAGCTTTTAAAGGTGTTACTCTGCTTTATGACCTTACTTGGAAGGATGTGATGTATATCTTGGGACAAACGCTGACTCCCGACTCAAAGACTCGAGTTTTGGGGAAAGCGGTTGCTTATGGAGATGAATGGCTTGGTAATGAATCAGTAGGGAAGAATTTACCCCAAGCTCTGTCTTCAAGTCGGTTCCGCCTTTTGGGCTCAGGACCTACTTGATAAACCAATATGTTATACTCTGATATTGTTCCTCTAATCTATGTAAATGAAACTATTTGTATGGTGATCTGCCCTTCTTCAAGATTCAAGTTAATCATTTTATGGCCCAGGATAAACCATTTGGAGCCAAGGTTATCCCAAAATACATCTTATGGGTGAGGGGCCTGGTGCCATTCTAAGTTTTGAGACATTCCTTTCTTTCATTAACAGATTGCTGGTGACTATATAACACCTAGCTAAAGACTAGCAGGGGGGTACTCTTTCTGCCTCCTTCTGATGCCTATGTCAGAAGCTTTCTCTATCTCCTTTATACTTTAATAAAACTTTGTTACACAAAAGCTCTGAGCGATCCAGCCTCGTCTCTGGCCCCGGATTGAATTCTTCTCTTTCGGAGGCCAAGAATCCCGGCGTCGTGATTCAACAACAACCTTTCATCTTGGGGGCTCGTCCAGGATCCTTCAGGTTAAGGTAAGGATGCTTGGAGCTCTAGTTCTTTGTTCTCTTAGTGAACACGTTTTCTGCTGTACTTTACTAACCCTACGGTGTGCTTGTGTGAATGAATGACATGCCCTGCGCGAAGCAAGTGAGGAGCCCTGCTCTGCGGTTCCATGGTGATCTCATGCGGCTTATGGCAGAAACCTGTCGGGGGTTTCTACCAACCTGCAAAGGCCAAGAGGCACCCAAGGTCTCCTTTGGGAACCAACCAGAAATGGGCAAAGCGTGTGGACCGAACTCTCCTTTCTCGGTCAAACTTTTCGGTCTCTATGACCATTTCAAAACTCCTTGGGAATTAGATGTATTAACCTAATCTATCGGATCATACACTTTCAAGGGACTTGTGATCTATACTGTTAGTACTGTTTGGATTGGTAGTCAAGAAAGCGCCTAGCCTCGCTAGGAATTGAAAGTTTGGAAGCTAGATGGAGTTTTAACCCCAAGAACATCTCTGAGGTTAAAGGTTACTCAGATTGGGACTGCAATGTTTTTTTTCCTTGGTAACACTGGCTCTTAGTGGACTAGAGGAGGCTCTCATACTGTTGTGGTGATGCTTGAAAAGAACATCTCAGCTTTATGTTCATATCGGTCTTATTGTGGTCAGGAAATACTCAGGGTCGTGCACAGGCACTCAGGTGATGAATGTTTCCCCCAGCGGCCTTAGCTTGGGAGGCATTCTGGAAGGTTACTCTGATTGCACCCCGGGTGGCATCGGAGGCAAGCAAGGTTAAAGGTGAAGAGCTGGACATCAGGTAGAGATGCCATCAGGTCTACCCCTGGTACATCCCCACCCCATCTCGGTGGTAGAACCGAGAGGGTCGAGACGGCGCCTGCGTCGGTAAGGGACAGACTAAGTCCGACCAGGAAGGAAAAGCTTTTGGTGTAAAGTCTGTCTACACCCCCATCTAGAGCAGGGAGGGACGCCTCCGGTAGAAAAATGGCGCTGGTCGCTTTTTTCCTCTCTTACAGATGGGAGCTAACAATTCCAGCCTCACTCCTTTGAACTGTATCCTGAAAAACTGGGATAGATTCAATCCCCAGGGCTTAAAGAAGACACACCTGGTCTTCCTATGCGATACTGCATGGCCACAGTATCCATTGGAGGACGGCGAATGGTGGCCGGTTGGAGGGTCTCTTAAGTATAATACTCTTTTACAATTAGACCGGTTCTGTAAGGAACAAGGGAAATGGGTAGAAGTGGCATATGTGTTGCCCTTTTTCTCTCTGCGAAATATGCCAGACTTATGTCCTAAGGGTATAGATTTGGGCGTGAAACCTTCAGCTCCCTCCTGTCCTCTTACTTTGCCCCCGTACCCAGGGCTCCAAGCTGAGCTATCTGAAACCCAGAGAACCCCCCTCAGAACGACAGCTTTGGTCTCAGTGGAAATCCAAACTGAGATTCAAACCGCTTTGGTCTCAATGGAAACCCAAACTGAGATTCAAACCGCTTTGGTCTCAAGGGAAATCCAAACTGAGATTCGAACGGCCCACGTGGAGGCCCAAACAACTCCTGTCTCAGTATGACCTCAGACTACTCTGGTTTCAGTAGAAACTCAGACCATCGAAGTTAGAGATGAGATGGAGGACAGGAGACAAAGAGAAAAACAGATTTCTCCAGTCTATCCCTGGGATCATATGCACAGAACAGCCAGAGAGACTGAGAAACAGCCACACAAGCTGTTGCCTCTTTATGAAACACCTACCGGGAGAAATAATCAGTCCATGAGAGTTAGTAAGCCTTTTTCTTATCAAGAAATACAAAGAATCAAGGAGGATTTGGGAGACTATTTAGAAGACCCAGAAAAATATATTAGAGCTTTTAAAGGTGTTACTCTGCTTTATGACCTTACTTGGAAGGATGTGATGTGTATCTTGGGACAAACGCTGACTCCTGACTCAAAGACTCGAGTTTTGGGGAAAGCAGTTGCTTATGGAGATGAATGGCTTGGTAATGAATCAGTAGGGAAGCGGGAAGATGAGATAGCGGCCCTCCCCACTGGAAATCAGGCGGTCCCAACTATAGAACCAGACTGGGACTACAACACAGCTAGAGGAAGATGGGATCAGAGTCATTTTGTGAGATGTATTCTTGAAGGACTCAGGCAGGCGCGTTCTAAGCCTTTAAACTATAGCAAATTGGCAGACATAGAACAGGAAGAGAAGGAAGCTCCTGTTAAATTCCTAGATAGACTAAGAGACACTCTTCGCAGATTCACTGAGATTGATCCCGAAAGTGAAGAAGGAAAAGTGATCTTTAAAGATAGATTTATCACTCAGTCGGCTCCAGATATCCACCATAAGCTACAAAAACGGGCGTATGGACCAAATCAGTCTTTAGATACTCTGTTACAACTGGCTCAGACGGTCTATTACGGTAGGGAATATGAGGAAAAGAAAGAGAGGCAAAGAAAGACAAAGGAAAAGGTGGAAGCCTTCGCAATGGCTATGAAAAATGCTCTTAAACAGCCAGAGAAAAATGCCCAGAGGGACCCAGGTGAAAAGGGATGGGCTTGCTATTCCTGTGGAAAGGAGGGGCACCTCAAGCGGGATTGCCCTCAGGCATCTAAGCCGCCCCGGCTCCATGTCCGGTCTGCAAAGGACCACACTGGAAGAGAGACTGCCCTCAGAGGCGTAGGTCTCCGGGGTCGGACTCTCAAAACAATCAAGACTGAAGGTGCCCGGGGGTCCCCACACAAGCTCCCGTCCTAATTACACCTGAGGAACCCCGGGTATTAATCATTGTGGGGGGCCAATCCGTCAATTTCCTTTTAGATACTGGGGCAACTTACTCTG
>SJYG01000321.1:368086-422849 GCA_006410535.1 Litocranius walleri
GAAGGTGCCCGGGGGTCCCCACACAAGCTCCCGTCCTAATTACACCTGAGGAACCCTGGGTATTGATAATTGTGGGGGGCCAATCCGTCAATTTCCTTTTAGATACGGGGGCAACTTGCTCTGTGCTTACTGAAGCCCCTGGTCCACTTTCTTCCCGATCCGCTTCCGTAATGGGACTGTCTGGACGAGCCAAAAGGTATTATTTCAGTTATTCTTTATCTTGCAACTGGGATTCTGTGCTATTTTCACATGAGTTTCTGATCGTGCCAGAATCTCCCTCACCCCTTTTGGGGAGGGATATACTGAGCAAGGTCCATGCCTCGGTTTTTATGAATATGGAGCCCTCCCTTTCTCTCCCTCTAGTTGAACAAAATGTAAATCTTAGAGTATGGGCTGATGGAAAATCTGTGGGACGAGCGCAAAATGCTATTCCTGTAGTTGTCAAGCTCAAAGACCCACACTTATTTCCACATAAGAAACAGTATCCTCTGAAACCTGAGGTTAAGGAAGAGTTAAAACCCATCATCAAAAATTTAAAGGAACAGGGACTATTAATTCCCTGTAACAGTCCTTGCAACACTCCTATTTTGGGTATAAAGAAATCAAATGGTAAATGGAGACTAGTTCAAGATTTACGTATAATAAATGAGGCTGTAATTCCTTTACACCCCGTGGTGCCTAATCTTTATACTCTATTGTCTGAAATTCCTGAACGACCCAAATATTTCTCAGTAATTGATTTAAAAGATGCTTTCTATTCAGTGCCTTTGGCGGAGGAAAGTCAATTTCTATTTGCCTTTGAAGACCCTAGCAGCCAGCTTCTCAGTTAACCTGGACAGTTTTGCCCAAGAGATTTCGTGACAGTCCTCACTTATTTGGACAAAGTTTGTCATGGGATCTACAAAACTTTAATAGCTCTGAAGCGGTGTTGTTACAATATGTAGATGATATTTTGCTCTGTGCAGAGACAGAGGAAGCTTGTTCGTGTGCCTCAAAAGATTTCTTAAACTTTCTGGCAGGCTGTGGTTACAAGGCATCAAGAGAAAAGGCTCAGCTTTGTGAACAATCAGTTAGATATCTGGGCCTACTCATATCAGAAGGGACTAGGGCCATAGGCCCTGAGAAAATTAAGCCTATACTAAATCAACCCCTACCTGTGACTTTAAGACAATTGAGAGGATTTTGGGGAATCAGAGGTTACTGTCTCATTTGGATTCCGGGTTACGGGGAACTTGCCCGGCCTTTATATAAACTTATACCTGAAACTCAGCAGGCCCAAACTGACAAACTGGTTTGGTTACCAGAAACTCAAAAGGCTTTTAAGGTTCTTCAGACTGCTCTTCTGCAAGCTCCTGCTCTGAGCTTGCCCACAGGGTCAAAATTTAATTTGTTTGTCACTGAAAGGAAAGGCATAGCCTTGGGAGTTTTGACACAACCCCCAGGGCCTCACCAGCAACCTATTGCTTATCTAAGCAGAGAATTAGATGTAATTTCCCGTGGGTGGCCCCACTGCCTAAGAGTGATTGGGGCAGCGGCTTTATTAGCACCTGAAGCTTTAAAAATAATTAATGGATGAAACCTTACTGTACTGACTTCTCATGACGTGAGTGGAATCTTAAATTCTAAGGTTAACATTTGGATGACAGACAGTAGGCTTCTTAAATATCAGTCATCGTTGTTAGAAGGACCAGTAACTAAGCTTAAAGTTTGTGGAAATTTAAATCCTGCCACTTTCCTTCCTGAGAAGGAAAATAAAACACCTGATCACGTTTGATCTCAATTCCAAACTTTAAACTATTCAGTTCAGGAATATCTAATGGATACCCCATTAGACAATCCTGACCTGGAAATATTTACAGATGGCAGTTCTTTTGTTCGGGATGGAAAGCGTAAAGCAGGTTATGCTGTGGTGACTGCTGAACAGGTTTTGGAAGCAAAATCTCTCCCCCAGGGAACCAGTGCCCAGTTAGCGGAGCTTGTGGCTCTGACCCAAGCTCTAGAGTTGAGCAAAGGACAGCGAGTAAATATCTGCACGGATTCTAAGTATGCTTATTTGACTTTGCATGCTCATGTTGCAATATGGAAAGAAAGACAGTTTAAAACAGCAACAGGTGAACCTATTAAGCATTTCAGAGAGATCGAGAGACTTTTAACTGCTATATATTGTCCTAAAGAAGTAGCTGTTATGCATTGCAAAGGGCACAGCAGGGATGGGAGTAAAGTAGCTGAAGGTAATCGGCTGGCTGACTGTCAAGCCAGAAAAGCGGCACTTTATGAAACCCCTTCACTGCAGACGCCTTTGATCTGGACAGGTCCTGTGGAACAGGAAAAACCACAATATACTGAGGAAGAATTAGAAAGATATGAAAAAAGAGGAGCACAGATTACTGACAAAGGATGGTTACAGTCTGAGGATGGACAATTAATAATTCCTGAAAATGCTCAATGGAAAATTCTTAAGGGTTTACATCAGAGTTTTCATTTGGGTGCAGAGAGTACTTACCAAATGGCTTCTCGTTTGTTTGAAGGTAAAAATGTAACAAAAACTTTAAAAAATATTATCAAAAGGTGTGAGGTTTCTCAGAAAAATAATCCAAAGACTGAAAAGCTTGCAAAATCTGGATTACAAAGAAGTGGGAAGTATCCTGAAGAGGACTGGGAAATTGATTTTACTCATATGCCAAAAGCTAATGGATATTCTTGCTTACGAGTTTGGGTAGATACTTTTACTGGATGGATTGAGGCTTTTCCCTGTCGTAGTGAACAGGCCAAGGAGGTTATAAAGATTTTAATCCATGAAGTTATCCCCAGGTTTGGGCTGCCACGGAGCCTTCAGAGTGACAATGGCTCCACCTTTAAAGCTGCTGTAACTCAGGGGGTGTCTAAAGCTCTAGGAATAGAATATCACTTACACTGTTCCTGGAGACCCCAATCCTCAGGGAAGGTTGGAAAAGCTAATGACATTATCAAAAGACATCTGCGCAAATTAACTCCAGACGCAGGACAGTTGGATTAAAGTCCTACCCATAGCTTTAATGAGGGCTCGAACTGCCCCCAGAAAGGAGGGACTGTCCCCCTTTGAGTGTATTTATGGAAGGCCTTTCATACGCACAGACATTGTTATAGACCCCGAAGCCTTGGAATTAACTAGTTATGTAACTCAGCTCTCAGCTTTTCAACAGGCATTAACAGAACTCTGGGAGACGACTCCTGACCCTGCCTCTGAGTCAAGTAAGCCTCTATTTGAGCCAGGAACTGAGGTCCTCATAAAAACTTTGGGATCTGGGGGCCCATCCCTGGAGCCCCTCTGGGAAGGCCCTTACCAGGTTATTCTTTCTTCTCCCACAGCTGTCAAAGTGCCAGGAACTGATTCGTGGATACGTCACACTCGAGTTAAGAGGTGGCACCCTGACCAAAACTAAGTGACATCTTTTTATGTCTTTACTTTCTATGCTCTGACTTTGTACTTTTCTGTGGGCCTGATAACCTATGTGAGCTTACTGCTGCTGACTCCAAATATCCTGAGTCTGCCGTTTGATCCTCAAGACAATGCCTTCCTGTCCTGGGCTCACTCCTATGCTGCGTTCCACAATTGGCCTAACTGCTGGGTCTGTGGAACACTCCCTTCTTCATCAGTGGAAGGCTTCCCGTGGTGGACATCTCCACTTCAAGGAAAAGACTTTCTCTAAGTGTGTAAATACCTTCGACAACAATTACATGTGATGCCTCTTCTTCATCTGATGGCATCTACCAACCCTAAAATGGACCGGTGCAACACATTGCACTAACTATGGACATAATGTGACTTTTAATTTTGATTCTGATTGTTTTGTTTTTATTGTTTGCTCCCTGCATCTGTAACTGTATAACTGGATTTGTTTCTAGCCGCATGAAAGCTTTCAAGTTACAAATGGTTGCTCAAACTCCTGCTACTGCTGCAGCTGCCTCCAGCTACTATTTGGGGCCCCTGGATCAGATACGCTCAATGTGAGGATTAGGAGAATATGTTGCCTCGTCAATTTAGGAACAACGCCCCTTCTCAACTCGGAAGCAGTTATGGAACAAAAACGACGCCCCTTTTCCCTAGGCAACATAATTCTCCTAAAAGAAAAGAGAGGAGTGAGAGGGTAACAGGCAGGAGGGCCAGGGGTCTCTGAGAGGAAAGATGGATAAGAATAAAGGTTAAAGTTTCACTAGAGCCTTAGGGAAACAGGCCCTCCTGTTAATCTTAAGACAAACCTTTATCTCAAGAATGTGTAAGGGGCTCATATCTAAGGCATGCAGCCTCCGGGGGATGTTTATCTCTAAAACCATTCCAGGAAATTATTTTCCAGAGAACGGGTTAACAGTAAAAATGCAGCTCGTCCAGCCATGTCGACCTGATAACAAATAAACCTCTCCCTGAAAATGTCAAGACCTGTGCACCAGTCAGGTCGCCCCACCCCAGCTGTACCCGTTTGTGGTTTTTGTGCTTAAAAACTGCTCTGTGACAAATGTTCGGGGTTCGTTCTCCCCTGGTGGTGATCGAACCCCGGCGCGCCGGCCTAATAAATCCTCTTGCTGACTGCATCGAGTCCGAGTCCTGGAGATTCTTTTGGGTGACGGATCCCTGGCAGGAGACCGTGAGGTCTAACATCTCCAAACAGAGGAAATAGCCTGCAAGTGTCAGACATTTCATCTCTCTTAAGCGGCAGGAGGAAACAAACTAGTGATAGTTCTTCCTTCTCTATACAAATTTAAAAGGAGGTTTCTCTTAAAATTCTGTGTTGCCATAATGACACCTGGTTTCACTTGAAGTTAACCATTGCCTTTTTCTTATGGAAATATTTATCTTAAGCTATGCTAATGTACTATGCATTTTCCCCAAACTCTGTCTTCAAGTCTGTTCCACCTTTTGGGCCCAGAACCTACTTGATAAACCAGTATGCTCTGATATTGTTCCTCTAATCTATGTAAATGAAACTGTATGGTGCTCTGCCCTTCTTCAAGATTCAAGTTAATCATTTTATGGCCCAAGATAAACCATTCGGAGCCAAGGTTATCCCAAAATACATCTTATGGGTGAGGGGCCTGGTGCCATTCTATGTTTTGAGACATTCCTTTTTTTCATTAACAGACAGCTGGTGACTATATAACATCCAGCTGAAGACTAGCAGGGGGGTACTCTTTCTGCCCCCTTCTGATGCCTATGTCAGAATCTTTCTCTATCTCCTTTATACTTTAGTAAAACTTTGTTACACAAAAGCTCTGAGCGATCAAGCCTCATCTCTCGCCCCGGATTGAATTCTTCTCCTCCGGGGGCCAAGAATCCTGGCGTTGTAATTCAACAACAACTTTTCAGTAGCGATACAGATTTTTGTGTATATGTGGAAGGAAGGGAGAAAGGACGAGGATGATCCTTGTGGGTTACCTATCACAGATTCAGGTTTCTATGTTTACATTAGTCTGGAAATCCTAATTCATTCTAGGCCCTTCACTTTTTTTTTTTTTTGGTGTTTCTGGCACCCTTTGTTTGACTTTGAAGTCTCAGAATCTCCTTTTGGATTGTAAATTTATTGCCTTCTATGTCATTTTTACTTTGCCTGGAAAGTACATCACAAACTACAGCCTTCATCTGCCTGCCTGACTGACCTTGGTGTGTGATCCTCCAAGGAGCATCCCTGCGGGTACCAGGGTCCCAATTCCCTAATTTCAGCGCCAGCTTCCTGTGCGTGAGAAACAGCCCGCTGTATATCGGTGCCGCATCTTGCTTGAGCTTTCGCTCTCGGTGGAGAGTGTGCTGGCTGTGTCCTGGCTGCTGGGTGTAGTGCTGCATTAGTGTTCCTTGGAGTGCACGTGCCTTTCATCGATGGTTTTCGTGGGCGGATATAGGCCCCCGTGGGGGAGTGCAAATCGTAGTTGTTCCCCTTTATAGTTTTCTTTCCAGTCATTTGGAGACTGTCCCGTTACACTGGCTGCTGCCACAGATAGCATAGGGGGCTTCTTTTGTCTCCAGGCCCCCTTCCCCCTGTACTGTTTGCAGGCTGGTGAGGATGTCCATTGTGGCTGGCGGGTTTTGATATCTCACTGTCATTTTGTTGACATTCCTACAACAGTTAGGGATGCTGAAAGTAATGCTCAAAATTTTCCAAGCCAGGCTTCAACAGTACATGGATCGTAAACTTCCAGATGTTCAAAATGGATTTAGAAAAGGCAGAAGAACCAGAGATCAAATTGCCAACATCTGCTAGATCATTGAAAAAGCAAGAGAGTTCCAGAAAAACATCTACTTTTGCTTTATTGACTACGCCAAAGCCTTTGACAGTGTGGATAACAGCAAATTGTGGAAAATTCTGAAAGAGGTGGGAATACCAGACCACGTGACCTGCCTCCTGAGAAATCTGTGTGCAGGTCAGGAAGCAACAGTTAGAACTGGACATGGAACAACAGACTGGTTCCAAATTAGGAAAGGAGTACGCCAAGGCTGTATATTGTCACCCTGCTTATTTAACTTCTATTCAGAGTACATCATGAGAAATGCTGGGCTGGATGAAGCACAAGCTGGAATCCAGGTTGCTGGGAGGAATAGCAATAACCTCAGATATGTAGATGTCACCACTCTTATGGTGGAAAGTGAAGAAGAACTAAAGAGCCTCTTGATGAAAGTGAAAGAGGAGAGTGAAAAAGCTGGCTTAAAACTCAACATTCAGAAAACTAATATCATGGCATTTGGTCCCATCACTTTATGGCAAATAGATGGGGAAACAATGGAAACAGTGATAGACTTTATTTTGGGGGGCTTTGCAGATGATGATTGCAGCCATGAAATTAAAAGACACTTGCTCCTTTGAAGAAAAGCTATGACCAACCTAGATAGCATATTAAAAAGCAGAGACATTACTTTGCCAACATCTAGTCAAAGCTATTGTTTTTCCAGTAGTCACGTATCTATGTGAGAGTTGGACTATCAAGAAAGCTGAGCACTGAAGAATTGATGCTTTTGAACTCTGGTGTTGGAGAAGACTCTTGAGAGTCCCCTGGACTGCAAGGATATCCAACTAGTCAATCCTAAAGAAAATCAATCCTGCGTATTCACTGGAAGGACTGATGCTGAAGCTGAAACTTCTGGTCTCCTGATGTGAAGAACCAACTCACTGGAAAAGACCCTGATGCTGGGAAAGATTGAAGGCAGGAGGAGAAGGGGACGACAGAGGATGAGATGGTTGGACAGCATCACTGACTCAATGGACATGAGTTTGAGTAAGCTCCGGGAGTTGGTGAGCGACAGGGAAGGCTGGCATGCTGCAGTCCGTGGGGTGGCGAAGAGTTGGACACGACTGAGCGACTGAACTGAACTGAACTGAGCATCTTGTCCTGTGGCAGAGATTTGAGGAAAATTTACCTTTGGCAATTGGCTTCCTGAAAGTCAGGAATATTTGGAATATTTTTCTGAAATTCCCATCCCAGGACATTACCTGAGAGGAGTTGTCATTAAGAAAACCTCAGGCCTTATGAATTAAAAGGTGGCAGTGAGCACGACTGAGCGACTTCACTTTCACTTTTCACTTTAATGCATTGGAGAAGGAAGTGGCAACCCACTCCAGTGTTCTTGCCTGGAGAATCCCAGGAATGGAGGAGCCTGCTGGGCTGCCGTCTATAGGGTTGCAGAGGGTCGGACACGACTGAAGCGACTTAGCAGCAGCAGTAAGCACAGGTGATCACATTGTAGTTACAGAGAATGTCCACAAGGTGGCAGCACTTTCCATACCCACCTCAGTTCCTTGATAGCTCAGTTGGCAAAGAATCTGCCTGCAATGCAGGAGACCCCAGTTCGATTCCTGCGTTGGGAAGATCCTCTAGAAAAGGGATAGGCTACCCACTCCAGTATTCTTGGGCTTCCTTTGTGGCTCAGCTGGTAAAGAACCCACCTGCAATGCGGGAGACCTGGGTTTGATCCCTGAGTTGGAAAGATCCCCTGGAGAAGGGAAAGGCTACTGACTCTAGTATTCTGGCCTAGAGAATTCCATGGACTGTATATTCCACGGGGTCGCAAAGAGTCAGACATTGAATGACTTTAAAATCTCGGGGGAAAAAAATCTGTTTCCTGCGGCAGCCAGAGCCTTAGGGGAAAGTATGCTTCCTACCGCTGTGAAATAGGGTGGAATGTGCCAGAACAAACACTTAACGGCTTGAGTCTCACTACTTTTCCCCCTTAAAGCATCACAAAAACACTCTGTCCAGACTAATCCCTTCCAGATCCACTGCCTGGTTGAGTGTGCCGAGCAGCTAGGAGGCTGCACTCTCAGGTAAGAGGCTTGAGCTGGGAACCCCAGGAGAGGTTGAAGCTAGCTGAATCTTGCCTTCAAATTCCTCCAGGCTTTGATGTCACATGGGATCCTGGTGGCAACCAGAACATAACAGACAGTGGATTTTTAAAAAGGGTCAATGAATGGAGAAGGAAATGGCAACCCGCTCTGGTATTCTTGCCTGGAAAAATCCATGGACAGAGGAGCCTGGCGGGCTGCAGTCCGGGTTACATGACTGAGCACGTATGCATGAGGGTGGAGGGAGATGGATGGTATCAATAAACCGGTAGAACTAAAAAAAACAAAAAAAACAAAAAAACCCAAAACAAACCAAAAAGGGTCAGTGAAGGGCACCGGGGCCAAGCTGTGTCAACCCCACCCCAACCCAGCAGTAGGACCTGAGCCTGCTCAGCTTCCAGGACTGCGTTTCTTTCCTTTTCTTTAACATCGTGCGGTATAGACAAAATACAATATAGGGATTGTTGCCTGTGTATAGCCACCTAATTGAAGTATTACGTATCTGTGGAGTATCTCTATTCTTTTTTTTTTTTTTGCCATAGATTTTCAATCAGAGTGCTGAGCTTTCTGTGTATATGAGAAAGTTCAGTTCAGTCGCTCAGTGGTGTCTGTGACCCCATGGACTGCAGTATGCCAGGCTTCCCTGTCCATCACCAACTCCCAGAGCTTGCTCAAACTCCATCGAGTCCATCGAGTTGCTGATGCCATCCCACCATCTCATCCTCTGTCCTCCCCTTCTCCTCCCACTTTCAGTCTTTCCCAGCATTAGGGTCTTTTCCAATGAGTCAGTTTTTCTCATCAGGTGGGCAGTGTCAGAGCCTCAGTAAATGAGGAAGGGAGGAGCTAATCATTGTGGATTATCTCCCAGAGATACAGATATCTATGCATACATGGCAGGCAGGCAGGAAGAAAGGAAGGAAGCAGATACTCCTTTGTTGTTATTGTCAGTCACTCAGTCTGACTCTATGTAACCCCGTGGACTGCAGCATACCAGGTTTCCCTGTCCTTCACTATACTGGAAAAACTCATTTTTTTCAAACAAAAGATTAAAAAAAAAAAAGACTTTATTGTTTTGGAAGAATAGAACAAGTCTCTGTGGCGAACAACAGGCCAACCACCACCACCAAGATGGTGAAGCAGGGCGTGCGCTCATCTTCTCCTGAGAGAACTCCAAAATTGCAACTCGCTGCTGAACAACCACCGAGAGGAGAACGTTGAATCCCACCAAAACAAGACACGCCATGTCCAAAGGCAAAGGAGAAGCCCCACCAAGACTGTAGGAGGGGCAAAACAGCGTTTAGAATCAAGCCCCATACCCGCCTGAGATGCTCATCAGAGCTGTGTTCATGCTCATCAGTAGTTAACATCTTCCATTCGGGAGGGTTTGGCTTCTGTGAAACAACTCAGGGAGTGTGCATCAGAAACCGTTACCTCCATACTTCAGAGAGGAGCTACAGCAGAGGACCTGGGACAGGGTCTGTCCCGGGAAGGCCCCATAGGCTCCTGCTCCGTTACCCTGCGTGTCTGGGCTCAGCAGCCGGGGAAGGCGGGGCTGCCTCCTGGGCGTGGGGAGCAGCAGGATCACAGTCCTCCAAGGATCTGTTAGTGCCCAGGGTGAGATGGGGAGGCAGTGGGTGGACAGGTGTGTCTGGCCTGGAGAGGGGTCCAGGCTGGAAATGTCACTGGAATCCTCACTGGGAGGAAGAGGAAAGGCCGGGAGGGGGCAGGCGGGTCACAGCCAACCCCATGCAGAGGATGGCGGTCCTGCTGGAAGCAACTCCCAGCCGGAAGGACTGGTGCTCAGGAGCACAGCTTCACTCTCTTGTTCCTTTGTGAAGCATGGCGTCAGAGTTTGAGACACTCTCGGGAGACTTCTGAGCACAGTGCCACTTTGGCTCATCACAGGGGCTCAGGCCCTGCCCTTGTCCCCACTGGGGATGAAGCCCATCAGGGCACTGGAGTCTGCAGACTTCAGGGAACCCCGCCCTCAGGGCTGGTCTCCCTTCTTCCAGCCAGGTGCTGGTCAGAGGCCCACCTTCTCCCATTCTGATTCCACTCCCAGAGCCCAAGGAGTGTTCCAGTGTATAGCTGGACCACCCGTGTTCCTTTTGCTGGACCTTATGTCTTGGCTATTGTAAACAGTGCTTCCCTGAAAACAGGGGTGCATGTGTCCTTTCAAGTTGTGATGTTCTCCACATATGGGCCCAGAAGTGGGGCCATGGCTCCTCTGTTTCCTTTCCTCAGGAACCGCCATGCTGTTTTCCCTGGTGGCTGCACCCTTGTACATCCCGGCTCAGAGTGCAGAGGGATTCTGTTTCCCCTACAGCCTCTGCAGCTTTTATTCTTTGGAAATCTTTCTGATGATGGCCATCTTGAGCGGTGGGAGGGGATTCCTCAGTGTAGATCTGATTTGCATTGATTTAATAGTGAGTGTGAAGAAGGAATCATAGGGCCTGGACTCCATCTCAGGCTGTTGGTGCTGATCATGCTCGGCCACCTTTCCAATGGACTCTGAACTCTGTGTTTAGTGCCTATGAAAACAACAACAGAAGGATAAGACCCCCTCCAGACAGGGGAACCTTGAAGATCATATCTAGGTTACTCATCGCCTAAGAGAAAACATAACACTATCACCCCTTCCTCTAGACAGGCCATAAATTTTTCTGTCTCTATCGGAGTGTAACCTCGGGTTTATTGATTATTGGCTAATTGTTTGACTGTTTGAGCACATAAGCACATAGCACGTGATTGATGGGGTTATTGGGATTGTATTTTCCTTGGTTTATGTAAGGAATTTGGAGTGGTGGGTTCAGACATGTACACATGCGGTATAAAAGATTTTCACAAATGCTGGTTGGGGTCCTTGGCAAAGAGGAGACTCTGCCTTGGGCCCGCCGGTGTAATAAACTGCACTCCACTATCTGCCTTGTCCTTCTGAGTGAGTTTGTTTCCCAGACATGTGGCTACAACAAGTGGATCTTCCCTGGTGTGGCTCAGCAGCAAAGAATCTGCCTGTAACGCAGAAGATGAAGGAGATGCAGATCCGATCCCTGAGTCAGGAAGATCCCCTGAAGAGGAAGTGGCAACCCACCCCAGTATTCTTTCCTGGAAAATTCCATGGACAGAGGAGACTGGCAGGCTACACTCCAAGGGGTTGCAGAGAGTCAGACATGTCTGTGCAACTGAGCACAGTAATGAGGGGGTGCGTGTCTTTCCAGGTGCTTGACTCATATATAGCTAGACATACTGAAGGAGGAAAGAGAACAGGCTCTGTCTATCTTGAAAGCAGGACTCCATCTTGGGCCGGACTGTGGACTTCGAGCTATATGCCCATATATACATATATATAAGTCTATGGAAATGACATACCATCTGGAGACCCCCAGAAGGAAGAGCCCCAGGGCTCTCCATCGCCTAAAGGAATACTGTAGTTATCTGTGGGCCTTAGAAAGCATCACTACGAACAAAGCTAGTGGAGGTGATGGAATTCCAGTTGAGCTCTTTCAAATCCTGAAAGAGGATGCTGTGAAAGTGCTGCACTCAATATGCCAACAAATTTGGAAAACTCAGCAGCGGCCACAGGACTGGAAAATGTCAGTTTTCATTCCAATCCTAAAGAAAGGCAATGCCAAAGAATGCTCAGATTACTGCACAACTGTACTCATCTCAGTTCAGTTTAGTTCAGTTCAGTCACTCAGTTGTGTCTGACTCTTTGCGACAAACAACAGAAGGATAAGACCCCCTCCAGACAGGGGAACCTTGAAGATCATATCTAGGTTACTCATCGCCTAAGAGAAAACATAACACTATCACCCCTTCCTCTAGACAGGCCATAAATTTTTCTGTCTCTATCGGAGTGTAACCTCGGGTTTATTGATTATTGGCTAATTGTTTGACTGTTTGAGCACATAAGCACATAGCACGTGATTGATGGGGTTATTGGGATTGTATTTTCCTTGGTTTATGTAAGGAATTTGGAGTGGTGGGTTCAGACATGTACACATGCGGTATAAAAGATTTTCACAAATGCTGGTTGGGGTCCTTGGCAAAGAGGAGACTCTGCCTTGGGCCCGCCGGTGTAATAAACTGCACTCCACTATCTGCCTTGTCCTTCTGAGTGAGTTTGTTTCCCAGACATGTGGCTACAACAAGTGGATCTTCCCTGGTGTGGCTCAGCAGCAAAGAATCTGCCTGTAACGCAGAAGATGAAGGAGATGCAGATCCGATCCCTGAGTCAGGAAGATCCCCTGAAGAGGAAGTGGCAACCCACCCCAGTATTCTTTCCTGGAAAATTCCATGGACAGAGGAGACTGGCAGGCTACACTCCAAGGGGTTGCAGAGAGTCAGACATGTCTGTGCAACTGAGCACAGTAATGAGGGGGTGCGTGTCTTTCCAGGTGCTTGACTCATATATAGCTAGACATACTGAAGGAGGAAAGAGAACAGGCTCTGTCTATCTTGAAAGCAGGACTCCATCTTGGGCCGGACTGTGGACTTCGAGCTATATGCCCATATATACATATATATAAGTCTATGGAAATGACATACCATCTGGAGACCCCCAGAAGGAAGAGCCCCAGGGCTCTCCATCGCCTAAAGGAATACTGTAGTTATCTGTGGGCCTTAGAAAGCATCACTACGAACAAAGCTAGTGGAGGTGATGGAATTCCAGTTGAGCTCTTTCAAATCCTGAAAGAGGATGCTGTGAAAGTGCTGCACTCAATATGCCAACAAATTTGGAAAACTCAGCAGCGGCCACAGGACTGGAAAATGTCAGTTTTCATTCCAATCCTAAAGAAAGGCAATGCCAAAGAATGCTCAGATTACTGCACAACTGTACTCATCTCAGTTCAGTTTAGTTCAGTTCAGTCACTCAGTTGTGTCTGACTCTTTGCGACACCATGAATTGCAGCACTCCAGGCCTCCCTGTCCATCACCAACCCCCGGAGCTCACTCAAACTCATGTCCATCGAGTCAGTGATGCCATCTAGCCATCTCATCCTCTGTCATCCCCTTTTCCTCCTGCCCCCAATCCCTCCCAGCATCAGAGTCTTTTCCAATTCATCAACTCTTCTCACACACTAGTAAAGTAATGCTCAAAATTCTTCAAGACAGGCTTTAGCAATACGTGAACTGTGAACTTCCAGATGTTCAAGCTGGTTTTAGAAAAGGCAGAGGAACCAGAGATCAAATTGCCTATATCCACTGGATCATCGAAAAAGCAAGAGTTCCAGAAAAACATCTATTACTGCTTTATTGACTAAGCCAAAGTCTTTGACTGTGTGGATCAAAATAAACTGTGGAAAATTCTGAAAGAGATGGAAATACCAGACCACCTGACCTGCCTCTTGAGAAACCTATATGCAGGTAAGGAAGCAACAGTTAGAACTGGACATGGAACAGCAGACTGGTTCCAAATAGGAAAAGGAATACATCAAGGCTCTATATTGTCACCGTGATTATTTAACTTATATGCAGAGTACATCATGAGAAACGCTGGGCTGGAAGAAGCACAAGCTGGAATCAAGATTGCCAATAGAAATATCAATAACTTCAGATATGCAGATGACACCACCCTTATGGCAGAGAAGTGAAGAGGAACTAAAAAGCCTCTTGATGAAAGTGAAAGAAGAGAGTGAAAAAGTTGGCTTAAAAACTCAGCATTCAGAAAACGAAGATCATGGCATCTGGTCCCATCACTTCATGGCAAGTAGTTGGGGAAACAGTGGAAACAGTGTCAGACTTTATTTTTTGGGCTCCAGAATCACTGCAGATGGTGATTGCAACCATGAAATTAAAAGATGCTTACTCCTTGGAAGGAAAGTTATGACCAACATAGATAGCATATTCAAAAGCAGAGACATTACTTTGCCAACGAAGTCCATCTAGTCAAGGCTATGGTTTCTCCTGTGGTCATGTATGGATGTGAGAGTTGGACTGTGAAGAAAGCTGAGTGCCGAAGAATTGATGCTTTTGAACTGTGGTGTTGGAGAAGACTCTTGAGAGTCCCTTGGACTGCAAGGAGATCCAACCCGTCCATCTCGGCCGCCGCCCCTGACCTTGGACGTGGGGCAGCTCCTCTTGATCGCTTCTGGCTAGATGTGATAGCTATCTGCAATTGCAGCCCTCCAGTGTCAGCCAGTGAGCCCTCAGGAACTCAGGAAGGAGAAGACTATCTGCCCTCTGGCAGCCATCAGACTGCAGACACTCTAAGGTGAGCCCTGAGGAAAGGAAGGTCAGGATGTGCCAGCAGGCTGCTGGCCTGTACAGGGGAGGTGCATGTGAAAGGAATGCTCTCAGTGAGCCAGGCCTGGGGCATCTTCCCGCACACAGAAGAGCGCGAGATTCCTTGACTCGGGATCTCTGGTTTTCTTTAACAGTAATCTTTTGATATTCAGACTACCTGCCCTGTGTTACAAAGCTCTGTATAACCCCAGGGACAGAGGACCCTGGCGGGCTACAGGCCACAGGGTCGAAAAGAGTTGGACACGACTGAAGTGATCTAGCACGCACACACCGTCTCCATAGTGGCTGTTCCGAATCGTCGTTCCAGCATCGATGGAGGAGGGTTCTCGTTTCTCCACACCCTCTCCAGCCTTGGTTCTTTGTAGAGTGTTTGTCAATGGCCATTCTGACCAGTGTGAGTTGATACCTCATTGTAGTTTTGATTGGATTTCTCTAATATTTAGCAAGGTTGACAGCATTTCCTGTGTGTGTGTGTTTTAAGGGTATGAGCGAAACATCTAGCAATTGACTTTTGAATGTCTGCCCTGTGTTTTGATGAACACTCCCAGAACAGTCCTTGAAGGCAGGAGTTGTTTAACTCACAACCCCACGGGCCTTCTGAATATTAAGTGCCCTTCAGCACAGCTTTCCACTTTGTTGTTATGGAAAGCGGCCACCAGGTGGCAGCACTTTTTCATGCACCTTTCTTTTTTTTCTTTCTGTGCGATTTCATTTTGATCTTATCCTGGAATACAGTTGATTTCCAATGTTGTGTTTGTATAAGGTACAAAGGAACTTAATTCAGTCATGTATAAATGCATACCTATTCTTTTTCAGGTTTTTTTTCCCCATATACAGAAGATCCTAAAAAGTACTGAGAAGAGAATAAAAATGCAAGAGGTGGTGGAAGTGTTGGAAACCAATGCAAAATCCAAGAAATGTAATCCTGTGGAAGCAGGGCTCTACAAATGTAAAGCGTGGAAACTGGATTCTGGAGTTCTTTACAGTGGGTGCGTTTTCCCTAAGAAACTAGCCAGAGAAGCCACCTGCCATGCTTTTGATTTTGGATTTGATTTTGAAACGGAGAAAAAAGCAGTGAAAAGCACAGAGGGTATTGGAGGATAAACACTTTAAATTTATGCGAAGCCTTGCCCTTATTGCATCTTGTTAGGTGTTGTGGGTGTTCCTCGTAAGAAAGAAATTCCAATAACTGGCCCCAGGTCACCTGCCTTTGTTTGGAAGAGAACCCCCAACCCACGCAAGAAGATGAGGATGAGGAGCAGCAAGTAGTGATAAGAGCTCAACAATTGCCCCATGACAGTACCTGTTAAGCCCAAAATATCGGTGAAGAGAACCGTGGAAATATGCCCTTTCTTTTTCGAGTCAAAAAAGTCACTTACAGAAAGAGAAGAAAATAAAAGCTGCTAAAGGGGAGGCGCTCAAGTTCTAGGCGCTTCCTTTGCCTCATTTTACCACCATTAACCCGCAGGAGAAGATGAAGAACATAACTCAGGTTGAGCCTTCTGCTTGGAGCCTGGCAGAAGAGGTGCCTAAAAGGAGCTCCCCGTGGTTCTCTGCTCTGGTGGCGCCTATGTCCTACCTCTTCCCGCATTCCCGCTCGGATGCAGCCTGGTGCTTGCGGGAGGGCATCAGCCGCGGCACGAAGTCATCTGGGTGAGAGCCTAGGAGCTGTCAGCCTCCCTCTCCCCCACCCTGCGGAGAAGCAGGACCTGAGCGCGCTCCATCTCCTAACTGACTATCAGGATACGGACCGCTGTCTCCGCTGGACCCTGCAAGACGGTCCTTCCTGGGAGACTGGGGCAGCGCCTCCTGCTGGAAGCCCGGGACGCTGCAGCCGGGCCACTTCCGGTCTGTCCCTGCAGGACCCCGGGCTGCTCTGGAGGTTCCTGGTTCTCCACGGCCCAGACCACCACGTGGCGCAGAACCCGCTCACAGCTTTGTTCTGCCCCTTGAGATGTTTAGTGACGAAGCTTTTGTTATGTTTCCTGACGTGGGTGAAATGTGGAGCCCAGGGATGATCTCTTCTTCAAGAAAGGTACATCCTAGTTCCCACGTGCGAGTGGGCCCCTTGTCCAGCGCACCTGGGGGGGTGAGGGCGGGGTGGGGGGACCGTGGCTCCTGGGAGCACAGCCCTAAGCTACTTTGAACCTGACCAAGTTCTGTCTACATGGCAGATTCAGACCTCTCCAAGTCCTGTCTACACTGATTATGTTTAGATGAGGGCCTGGTCGCTCAGTCGTGTCCAGCTCTTTGTGACCCCTTGGACTGCAGCACGCCAGGCTTCCCTGTCCTCCACTGTCTCCTGGAGCTTTCTCAAACTCATGCCCATTAAGTCGGTGATGCTATCCAACCATCTCTTCCTCTGTTGTCCCCTTCTCCTGCCTTCAGTCTTTCCCAGCATCAGGATCTTTTCCAATGAGTCAGCTCTTTGCATCAGGTGGCCAAAGTATTGGAGCTTCAGCTTCAGCATTAGTCCTAATGAACATTTACAGTTGATTTCCTTTAGGACTGACTGCTTTGATCTCCTTGCTGTCCAAGTTCTCTCAAGAGTCTTCTCCAGCACCACAGTTTGAAAGCATCAGTTAGTTCTTCGGTGCTCAATACGGTCCAACTCTCACCTTCATACATGACTACTGGACAAACTGTAGCTTTGACTAAATGGACCTGGCTTGTTTACATATTGGGGTTCTGCCGACCACAACCAGGGTGTCCTGACCAAGGAGATGTGTGGCCCTAGGTGGAGGGGATCTGGGGGCTGTGTGAGCCTCACCTCGTCTGCATGGGTCAGAATCATGTGCAGAGGGAGACCATATACACAAAACTAAGAAAAAGGGAAGAATACATGTGAGCTTCACTTGTGTTCAAGAATTAATGCTTTACAGTATCATTTTATACAGGCCTGTGTCTATTCCCTCTTTACCACTGTGAGGTTCCCCATGCCTGGGGCTCCTGGAGACTCCTCAGGTGAGCTACCTGGTAATTATTCCAATTCACCACGAGCCTGGCAAGAATGGAGCAGGTTTATCTGGGCAGTTGATTGCAGGGCACATGAATCAGGCAAAAAGCCGATGGGCAGCAGGTGAGGGTGCTGCTGCGCTCTCCTTCCAGCAGAGCGTCCATGCTCAGCAGAGGCCAGACCTGCCCCTCGTCTCCAGCCCAGCGTCTGGTGTGTTTTCATGGCACCTCAGCAGGACAACAAAAGACCGAGACTGCCAGCACCAAGGCAGTGTGTTCAACATTACCACTGACAGCTGTAAGACCAGTTAATATCACAGAGAACTGAAGGGAAAGAGGAGGACTTCCCTGGGACAAGTCAGGGGAAAGAGACTGACACCTCTATCTGCCAGGCCAGGAGCTTACAGGGACTCACTCCTTTCCACTGGAGGGGCCCAACCAGCAGAGACCTGGTGTCCTAACCAAGGGTCTTGCCACCAGAGGTGCAGGGTCTGGGAGAGGGTCACCCTGGAGACTGTGGACATGTGACCCCAGGTGCAGGGTCTGGAGGGGGTCACCCTGCAGACTGTAGACGTGTGACCCCAGGTGCAGAGTCTGGAGGGGGTCATCCTGGAGACTGTGGGCGTGTGACCTCAGGTGCAGGGTCTGGAGGGGGTCACCCTGCAGACTGTAGACGTGTGACCCCAGGTGCAGGGTCTGGAGGGGGTCACCCTGGAGACTGTGGGCGTGTGACCCCAGGTGCAGGGTCTGGAGGGGGTCACCCTGGAGACTGTGGACGTGTGACCCCAGGTGCAGGGTCTGGAGGGGGTCACCCTGCAGACTGTAGACATGTGACCCCAGGTGCAGGGTCTGGAGGGGGTCACCCTGGAGACTGTGGACGTGTGACCCCAGGTGCAGGGTCTGGAGGGGGTCACCCTGGAGACTGTGGACGTGTGACCCCAGGTGCAGGGTCTGGAGGGGGTCACCCTGGAGACTGTGGACGTGTGACCCCAGGTGCAGGGTCTGGAGGGGGTCACCCTGGAGACTGTGGACGTGTGACCCCAGGTGCAGGGTCTGGAGGGGGTCACCCTGGAGACTGTGGACGTGTGACCCCAGGTGCAGGGTCTGGAGGGGGTCACCCTGGAGACTGTGGACGTGTGACCCCAGGTGCAGGGTCTGGAGGGGGTCACCCTGGAGACTGTGGACGTGTGACCCCAGGTGCAGGGTCTGGAGGGGGTCACCCTGGAGACTGTGGACGTGTGACCCCAGGTGCAGGGTCTGGAGGGGGTCACCCTGGAGACTGTGGACGTGTGACCCCAGGTGCAGGGTCTGGAGGGGGTCACCCTGGAGACTGTGGACGTGTGACCCCAGGTGCAGGGTCTGGAGGGGGTCACCCTGCAGACTGTAGACATGTGACCCCAGGTGCAGGGTCTGGAGGGTGTCACCCTGGAGACTGTGGGCGTGTGACCCCAGGTGCAGGGTCTGGAGGGGGTCACCCTGCAGACTGTAGACATGTGACCCCAGGTGCAGGGTCTGGAGGGTGTCACCCTGGAGACTGTGGGCGTGTGACCCCAGGTGCAGGGTCTGGAGGGGGTCACCCTGCAGACTGTAGACATGTGACCCCAGGTGCAGGGTCTGGAGGGTGTCACCCTGGAGACTGTGGGCGTGTGACCCCAGGTGCAGGGTCTGGAGGGGGTCACCCTGGAGACTGTGGACATGTGACCCCAGGTGCAGGGTCTGGAGGGGGTCACCCTGCAGACTGTGGACATGTGACCCCAGGTGCAGGGTCTGGAGGGGGTCACCCTGGAGACTGTGGACATGTGACCCCAGGTGCAGGGTCTGGAGGGGGTCACCCTGCAGACTGTGGACATGTGACCCCAGGTGCAGGGTCTGGAGGGGGTCACCCTGGAGACTGTGGACATGTGACCCCAGGTGCAGGGTCTGGAGGGGGTCACCCTGCAGACTGTGGACATGTGACCCCAGGTGCAGGGTCTGGAGGGGGTCACCCTGGAGACTGTGGACATGTGACCCCAGGTGCAGGGTCTGGAGGGGGTCACCCTGCAGACTGTGGACATGTGACCCCAGGTGCAGGGTCTGGAGGGGGTCACCCTGGAGACTGTGGACATGTGACCCCAGGTGCAGGGTCTGGAGGGGGTCACCCTGCAGACTGTGGACATGTGACCCCAGGTGCAGGGTCTGGAGGGGGTCACCCTGGAGACTGTGGACATGTGACCCCAGGTGCAGGGTCTGGAGGGGGTCACCCTGCAGACTGTGGACATGTGACCCCAGGTGCAGGGTCTGGAGGGGGTCACCCTGGAGACTGTAGACATGTGACCCCAGGTGCAGGGTCTGGAGGGGGTCACCCTGGAGACTGTGGACATGTGACCCCAGGTGCAGGGTCTGGAGGGGGTCACCCTGGAGACTGTAGACATGTGACCCCAGGTGCAGGGTCTGGAGGGGGTCACCCTGGAGACTGTGGACATGTGACCCCAGGTGCAGGGTCTGGAGGGGGTCACCCTGGAGACTGTAGACATGTGACCCCAGGTGCAGGGTCTGGAGGGGGTCACCCTGGAGACTGTGGACATGTGACCCCAGGTGCAGGGTCTGGAGGGGGTCACCCTGGAGACTGTAGACATGTGACCCCAGGTGCAGGGTCTGGAGGGGGTCACCCTGGAGACTGTGGACATGTGACCCCAGGTGCAGGGTCTGGAGGGGGTCACCCTGGAGACTGTGGACATGTGACCCCAGGTGCAGGGTCTGGAGGGGGTCACCCTGGAGACTGTAGACATGTGACCCCAGGTGCAGGGTCTGGAGGGGGTCACCCTGGAGACTGTGGACATGTGACCCCAGGTGCAGGGTCTGGAGGGGGTCACCCTGGAGACTGTGGACATGTGACCCCAGGTGCAGGGTCTGGAGGGGGTCACCCTGGAGACTGTGGACATGTGACCCCAGGTGCAGGGTCTGGAGGGGGTCACCCTGGAGACTGTAGACATGTGACCCCAGGTGCAGGGTCTGGAGGGGGTCACCCTGGAGACTGTGGACATGTGACCCCAGGTGCAGGGTCTGGAGGGGGTCACCCTGGAGACTGTGGACATGTGACCCCAGGTGCAGGGTCTGGAGGGGGTCACCCTGGAGACTGTAGACATGTGACCCCAGGTGCAGGGTCTGGAGGGGGTCACCCTGGAGACTGTGGACATGTGACCCCAGGTGCAGGGTCTGGAGGGGGTCACCCTGGAGACTGTGGACATGTGACCCCAGGTGCAGGGTCTGGAGGGGGTCACCCTGGAGACTGTAGACATGTGACCCCAGGTGCAGGGTCTGGAGGGGGTCACCCTGGAGACTGTGGACATGTGACCCCAGGTGCAGGGTCTGGAGGGGGTCACCCTGGAGACTGTGGACATGTGACCCCAGGTGCAGGGTCTGGAGGGGGTCACCCTGGAGACTGTAGACATGTGACCCCAGGTGCAGGGTCTGGAGGGGGTCACCCTGGAGACTGTGGACATGTGACCCCAGGTGCAGGGTCTGGAGGGGGTCACCCTGGAGACTGTGGACATGTGACCCCAGGTGCAGGGTCTGGAGGGGGTCACCCTGGAGACTGTAGACATGTGACCCCAGGTGCAGGGTCTGGAGGGGGTCACCCTGGAGACTGTGGACATGTGACCCCAGGTGCAGGGTCTGGAGGGGGTCACCCTGGAGACTGTGGACATGTGACCCCAGGTGCAGGGTCTGGAGGGGGTCACCCTGGAGACTGTAGACATGTGACCCCAGGTGCAGGGTCTGGAGGGGGTCACCCTGGAGACTGTGGACATGTGACCCCAGGTGCAGGGTCTGGAGGGGGTCACCCTGGAGACTGTAGACATGTGACCCCAGGTGCAGGGTCTGGAGGGGGTCACCCTGGAGACTGTGGACATGTGACCCCAGGTGCAGGGTCTGGAGGGGGTCACCCTGGAGACTGTGGACATGTGACCCCAGGTGCAGGGTCTGGAGGGGGTCACCCTGGAGACTGTAGACATGTGACCCCAGGTGCAGGGTCTGGAGGGGGTCACCCTGGAGACTGTGGACATGTGACCCCAGGTGCAGGGTCTGGAGGGGGTCACCCTGGAGACTGTGGACATGTGACCCCAGGTGCAGGGTCTGGAGGGGGTCACCCTGGAGACTGTAGACATGTGACCCCAGGTGCAGGGTCTGGAGGGGGTCACCCTGGAGACTGTGGACATGTGACCCCAGGTGCAGGGTCTGGAGGGGGTCACCCTGGAGACTGTGGACATGTGACCCCAGGTGCAGGGTCTGGAGGGGGTCACCCTGCAGACTGTAGACATGTGACCCCAGGTGCAGGGTCTGGAGGGTGTCACCCTGGAGACTGTGGGCGTGTGACCCCAGGTGCAGGGTCTGGAGGGGGTCACCCTGGAGACTGTGGACATGTGACCCCAGGTGCAGAGTCTGGAGGGGTCACCCTGGAGACGGTGGGCGTGTGACCCCAGGTGCAGAGTCTGGAGGGGGTCACCCTGGAGACTGTGGGCGTGTGACTGCAGGTGCAGGGTCTGGGGGTTGTTTGGGTCTCACCCCATCCACATGGATCCGAAGCTGTACCCGCAGACCCCACGTGTGCTCTTTACTGCAGTGCCTCTTGTCCCCTCTGACATCTGCATTGAGGGTGTTGCCCTGACAAACCTGTGGTCCTTTTTCTTTTTATATTGTCGCATTCACACGAGGTCATGCCCCTTTGAGTGAGCTGCTGCTCTGTGTTCCAGAGTGAAAGAGAACCTTTGTAGGTGTCATGTTAATATCATAGCATGTTGTAAACCTACCTCATAGGGCCCCCACTGTCTGGTTTCCTCTGGACCGAGCTCATGTAATTTAATTTGTAATCTGCTGTTGTTTTATATTGGGGCAGAGTTGATTTCCAATGTTTTGTCTGTTTTAGGTGTACGTGAACTTGAATCAGTTATACATAGATGGATATCTATTCTTTCTTTTTTTTCCTCATATAGGTTAGTACAGTTTGTTCAGTAGAGCCCCCAGTTCTATTCAGTAGGTCCTTTTTCTTTTTCAACTTGATATGTATTAGTGTGTATATTTTCTCCCAAACTCTTAATTTTTCTGTCCCTTTCCATTGATAATCCTAATTTGATTTTCTCAGCCTGTGAGTCTGTTTCTGTTTCGTAAATTAGTTCATTGGTCTGAACTTATAGATTCAATCTGTACGTGATATCTTAGGATACTTGTCTTTTTCTCTCTGAAAAGTATTTATAGTATGGTAATTTCTTGGTGTATCCAAGCTGCTGCCAATATCATTATCTCATTCTGTTTTATGGCTGAGTAGCATTCCAGTGTATAGCTATACCACACAGTCTTCGTTTTTCTGTCAATGGACGTTTTGGTGGATTCTGTCTCTTGGCTGTGGTGCACGTGTCGTTTTGAATGGTGATTTTCTCTGGTCCTAAGCAAGGGATGGGACTGCAGGATCATATGATACCTCTGTGTCTAGTGTTTCTAGGACCCTCCACGTTTTCCATCGTGGCTTCACCGTTTACATTCCCACCAAGACCGCGGGAGGTTTTATTGGCTGTGCATTTTCTGCAGTAAATATTCTTTGTAGATCTCTTCAATTATGGCCACTGTGACCAGCGTGAGGTGGGCCTCGTGGTTTTGTCTGGCATTGTTCAGTCATTACCGATGTGGACTATCTTTCCATGTGCTTTTATTACTTCACATCTTGTGAGAACAATTTGCCTCTTCAGTCTGGCTTCTTGGAAGCTGGCCTGGTTTGGAATGCTTTTCCAATATTTCTTGAGGGCAGGTGTCATTTACAGCCCTCTCGGACTTGGGACTGTTATGAGACTTTTAGCATCTGTTTTAAGGTGTATGCATTGATCTGAAGCAGCTAATTACTCCCTGCCCCTCCGCCTTTCTTTGTTGGTAAACTTGGGTTCCTTCTCTAAGTCTGTGAGGCCGTTTCTCTTTCGTAAAGAAGTTTGTTTGTGGCCATGTTTAGGTTCCGCAGGAAGTGATAGCCTGTGCTTGTCATTCTCTTCTCACGTCACCCAGTATGATTATCTCTAGTTTCCTCCCGGTAACTGGAAATGGCATTAACGCGTCCTCCTTTTTGTCTGAGTGGTACTGCGCTGTGTACATGTGCCCCATTTTCTGCTTTCATTCATCTGTCCTTGTGCACTTAAGTTGCTTCCCTGTCTTGGTTACCGTACCTGGTGCTTCCCTGATCGCTGGGTGCAGGTGTCTTTTTAAATTTTGGTTTCCTCTAGGTCTCCGTCTAGGTGTGGGATTGCTGGGTCACTGGGGACTTCTATGTTTTGTTTTTTAAGAACCTCCATAATGTTCTCCCTAGTGGGTGTACTGACGCTCCCCCAACACTCCCCCCCTTTTCTCCACACCTCTGCAGACTTTATTGTTGTAGGGTTTTCACTGTGGCCATTCTGATCAATATGAGGTGACACCTCATTGTACGTTTGACTTGCCTTTCTCTAGGAACTAGTGATGCTGAGCATCGTTTCATGTGCTTTATGGCTATCTCTATGACTTCCTTGGAGAATTGTGCATTTATTCTTTGGCTGATTTTTTATTGGGTTGTTTGTTTTTTGATATTGAGCTGTGCTAGTGGTTTGTATGTGTTAAAGAGAAATTCCCTATAGGTATCTTTGTTTGCAAGGTTTTTTTTCCATTCTGAGGATTGTCTTTTTTTTTTCACTGATGGTTTCCTTTGCTGTGCAGATGCTTTTAAAGTTTATTAGGTCCCATTTGTTTATTTTTGTTTTATTTTCATGATTCTACAAGGTGGATCAAAAAAGAACTTGCTGCCTTTGATGTCAAGGCGTGTGCTCTTTTCCTCAAGAGTTTCATAGTGTCTGTCCTTTTATTTAGATCTTTAATCTGTTTGGAGTTTATTTGTGTATATGGTGTTAGGGAGCATCCGAATTTCATTCACATGCTAAGGAACCTGCCTGGTGTCCTCCAGTGGCTGCTCCCAGTTTCTATTCCCAGCATCAGTGTAGGAGGGTTCCCTATGCGCTACACCCTCTCCAGCATTTATTGTCTGTAGAGTTTCCCTCTATGGCCGTTCTGACTGGTGTGAGGTGATACCTCCTTGAAATTTTGATTTGCATTTCTCTCATGTTGAATGATGTTGACATCTTTACACATGATTTTTTTAAACAGTTTGAGTTAAACTTACTCATTCAAATTGGCTTCTTGAACATCTGCTCTGTTTTTAATATTTTTCTGTTGACCTCCCCTAGGACATTTCTTGAGGGCAGGTGTTTTTTACTTAGAGCCCACAGGCCTAGTGAATATTAAGTGCCTGTGAGCAAAGCTTTCAAAGTTGTTTTATGGGAGATGGCCACAAGGCGGCAGCGTGTCTTTATGCCCCTACCCTGGTTACTGGAGGAACCAGAGCCTTAGGGAAAGTCCTGTTCCTGATTGTCAATTAGAGTGGAATGTGCCAGAAGAAACACCCAAGGCTTGCATCCCATTCCTTCTTCCTTCCTTACCCCTATCCCCTGGACACATCCCAATTCCTGCAACACCACTCTGCTGAGGGTGCTTTTATTGTAGGTGGGGTGACCCTAAGGAAGGAAGCTGGAGGTGGGAACCCCATCACCTGGACACATGGAGCCCAGGGGCTTTCCAAAGCTCTTCCAGCCCAGAGGCTCCACGTCCTTTGGGTGCAGTAGGTGTAGTTTCACTGCAGGAGGACCCGCCAGGATCTGGAGGTCATGGGCCGGTGCAGAGGGGAACAGGCTCACCAGGTCCACGGGGCAGGACTCATTGGCTGGCACGTCCTCCCCAGCTCCCTCAACCCCAGGACAGTCCATCCAAGGGACCCAAGGCTTTGGGGGTGTGGCAGCAGCCCAAGTCACTAAGGCCTGAAGGGAATAGAGTCAGCATTCTCTTTTTATAGTTTGCATTTTGTATTGGTGTAGAGGTGACTTACAATGTTGCAGGGTGTGTTTGTTTGTTTCTGGTGAACAGCAATTATGCTGAGTTGTGTACGTGTCCTTTTTTGGGTTCTCTTCCCGTATAGTTTATTATGCAGTGTTGATTAGAGGTCCCTGTCCTATAGTGGGTTCTTGTTGATTATTTTACAAAGAGTCTTGTATGCATGTTCATCTCCATCTTTTCATTTCCTTTGCCCGCCTCCTTTCGCTTTTGGTAACCAGAATGTGCTTTGCTATGTTGTAAGACCATTTCTGTTTGATCAAGAAGTTCATTGGCGTCCGTTTCTAGCATCAACCTCCAAGAGATATCCTGTGATACCTGTCTTCCTTTGTCTTACTTCACTTAGTGTGAGCGTTTTATTTCCTTCCTTGTTGCTGGACGTGGAGTGACGTCACCCTCTCTATGGCTGAGCGATGCTGCTCTGTGTGCCTGTACCCCATCCTGTGTGCCATCCATCTGTCCTTACCCACTTAGGCTTCATCCATGTCTTGGCTGTTGCACGTGGTGCTGCCATGAACACTAGTGTGCCCCTGCTTTTAAAACTATGGTTTTCTCTGGAGCTGTGCCCAGGCGAGGGGCTGCTGGTCCTACGGCACTTGTCTGCCTAGTTTTTCATGGCCCTTTGTCCTGTTCTTCGTGGATTTCCTGACTTTCATTCCCACCAACAGCTAGGAGGGTTCTTTGCCTCCATTCCCTCTCCAGCATTTATTGTAGAAATTTTCTATTTGGACCTTTCTGACATGTGTGATATAATTCTGATTCACAGTTCTCTAATATGTACAGATTTGTGGTTCTCTAATATGTACAGATCCATGGTTCTCTAATATGTATAGTTCTGTAATACTTGTTTAATACTTTTTGTTATATGAACAAAGCTAGTGGAGGTTATGGAATTCCAGTTGAGCTATTTCAAATTCTCAAAGATGCTGTGAAAGTGCTGCACTCCATATGCCAGCAAATTTGGAAAACTGAGCAGTGGCCACAGGACTAGAAAAGATCAGTTTTCATTCCAATTGCAAAGAAGGGCAATGCCAAAGAATGTTCAAACTATTGCATAGTTGCACTCATCTCACATGCTAACAAAGTAAAGCTCAAAATTCTCCAACCCAGCCTTCAACAGTACATGAACCGTGAACTTCCAGATGTTCAAGCTGAATTTAGAAAAGGCAGAGAAACCAGAGATGAAATCACCAACATCCATTGGATCATCAAAACACCAAGAGTTCCAGAAAAACACCTATTTTTGCTTTATTGACTATGCCAGAGCCTTTGACTGTGTGGATCACAACAAACTGTGGAAGATTCTTAAAGAGACGGATATACCAGACCACCTGACCTGCCTCCTGAGAAATCTGCATGCAGGTCAAGAAGCAACAGTCAGAATTGGACATAGAATAACAAACTGGTTCCAAATTGGGAAAGAAGTATGTCAAGGCTCTATATTGTCACCCTACTTATTTAACTTATATGTAGAATATATCATGCAAAATGGTAGGCTGGATGAAGCACAAACTGGAAACAAGATTTCTGGGAGAAATATCAATAACCTCAGATATGCAGATGATACCACCCTTACAGCAGAAAGCAAAGAAGAACTAAAGAGCCTCTTTTTTTTTTTAATTTTATTTTTACTTTATTCTATGTTACAATACTGTATTGGTTTTGTCATACATTGACATGAATTAGCCACAGGTGTACACGAGCTCCCAATCCTGAAACCCCCTCCCACCCCATATCATCTCTCTGGATCATTCCCAGGCTCCAGCCCCAAGCATCCTGTATCCTGTACTGAACATAGACTGGCGCTTCGTTTCTTACATGATAGTATACATGTTTCAATGCCACTCTCCCAAATCATCCCACCCTCTCCCTCTCCCTCAGAGTAAAGAGCCTCTTCATGAAGGTGAAAGAGGAGAGTGAAAAAGCTGGCTTAAAACTCAGCATTCAGAAAACGAAGATCATGGCATCTGGTCCCATCACTTCGTGGCAAATAGATGGGGAAAGAGTGGAAACAGAGACTATTTTTCTCTGGGCTACATAATCACTGCAGATGGTGACTGCAGCCATGGAATTAAAAGACGCTTGCTACTTGGAAGAAAAGCTAACTTAGACAGCATATTCAAAAGCAGAGACATTACTTTGCCAACAAAGGTCCGTCTAGTCAAGGCTATGGTTTTTCCAGTGGTCATGTATGGATGTGAGACTTGGACTATAAAGAAAGCTGAGCACTAAAGAATTGACGCTTTTGAACTATGGTGTTGGAGAAGACTCTTGAGAGTCCCTTGGACTGCAAGGAGATCCAAGCAATCCATCCTAAAGGAGATCAGTCCTGGGTGTTCATTGGAGGGACTGATGCTGAAGGTGAAGTTCTAATACTTTGGCTACCTGATGCAAAGAATGTTCTCATTGGAAAAGACTCTGATGCCAAAAAAGACTGAAGGCAGAAGGAGAAGGGGACGACAGAGGACAAGGTGTTTGGATGGCATCACTGACTCGATGGACAGGAGACGGTGAAGGACAGGGAAACCGGGTGTGCTGCAGTCCATGGGGTTGCAAGGTTTGGACAGTCTGAACAACTGAACAGCAACAATAACTCCTGTATTATGTTGTTCAGATTGTTCCAGCTCTGGTCATCGTGAGCTCTTTCAATTGTCTCCTCTGTCCCTTCAACAATCCTATGTTAAGTCATGGATTATTTTTTTTAGGATTCACCTTCTTTGCAGCATGTGGACTCTTTAGTGGGGGCATGTGGGATATAGTTCCCTGACCAGGGATTGAACCCACACCCCTCCACTGGGAGCCTGGAGTCTTAGCCCCTGGACCACCAGGGAAGTCCCTGGACTCAGTATTTTTGATTCATCTAATTACCACCGTCTTTCCTTTTATGATACATTTTGTCTTGTGCTTGAGCATTTACTATTTGAAATAAATTCACTGTGGTTCTGTTTTTTATATACTTTTCTCTACTGCAACATGGTATCTTAGGTTCCATCTTCTTTAGGTCATGGAGGTGAGAGTGAGTGATGGAGTGTGTGTGGAGCTAATAGTACCATCAGTCCCGGTTTTCCCAAACTTGTATTTAGAAATACTCTCCACTCCTCCATCTCTGAGTCACTCTGTTCTGTGGGACACACCTGGCACAGCTGATCAAATAGAGCTTTACTGTTTTCCTCCAATCTATCATCATTTATGGGCTTCCCTGGTGGCTCAGATGGTAAAGAATCTGCCTGCCATGAGGGAGTCCTGGGTTTGATTTCTGGGTTGGGAAGATCCCCTGGAGGAGGGCATGGTAACCCACTCCAGTATACTTGCTTGGAGAATCCGCATGGACAGAGGAGCCTGGTGGGCTACAGTCCATGGAGTGGCAAATAGTCGGACACGACTGAATGACTAAGCACAGCACAGCACATCATTGTTTATATGCCAATTACAGGCCTTCCCCGGTGGCTCAGTGGTAAAAAATACGCCTGCAATGCAGGAGTCACAGGGGATGCAGGTTTGATCTCTGTGTTGGGAAGCTCCCCTGGAGGAGGAAATGGCTACCCACTCAAGAAATCTCACCTGGAGAATCCCATGGACAGAGGAGCCAGGCGAGCTACTGTCCTCGGGATCACAAAGAGGAGGACACAACTAAAGCCTGAACCCACGCCTACAATTACACTTCAGTACTTCAGCGAAGCAGTTTCAGTTCAGTTTAGTCACTCAGTCATGTCTGCCTCTTTGCCACCCCATGGACTGCAGCACAATAGGCTTCCCTGTCCATCACCAACTCGCAGAACCTGGTCAAACTCATGTCCATTGAGTCGGTGATGCCATCCAATCATCTCATCCTCTGTGGTCCCCTTCTCCTCCTGCCTTCAGTCTTCTCCAGCATCAGGATCTTTTCCAAGGAGTCAGTTCTTTGCATCAGGTGGCCAAAGTATTGGAGTTTCAGCTTCAGCATCAGTCCTTCCAATGAATATTCAGGACTGATTTTCTTTAGGATTAACTGGTTGGATCTCCTTGTAGTCCAAGGGACTCTCAAGAGTCCTCTCCAACACCACACAGTTCAAAAGCATCAATTCTTCGGCACTCAGCTTTCTTTATAGTCCAAGTCTCACATCCATACATGACTACTGGAAAAACCATAGCTTTGACTAGATGGACCTTTGTTGACAAAGTAATGTCTCTGCTTTTTAATATGCTGTCTAAGTTGATCATAGCTTTCCTTCCAAGTAGGAAGCGTCTTCTAATTTCATGGCTGCAGTCACTGTCTACAGTGATTTTGGAGCCGCCCAAAATAGTCTCTGACTGTTTCCATTGTTTCCCCATCTATTTGCCATGAAGTGATGGGACCAGATGGCATGTTCTTAGTTTTCTGAATGTTGAGTTGTAAGCCAGCTCTTTCACTTTCCTCTTTCACCTTCATCACATGGCTCTTTAGTTCTTCTTTGTTTTCTGCCATAAGGGTGGTATCATTCGCCTATCTGAGGTTATTAATATTTCTCCCAGCAAACTTGTTTTTCATTTGTGCTTCATCCAGCCCAGCATTTCGCATGATGTACTCTGCATATAAGTTAAATAAGTAGGGTGACAATATAGAGCCTTGACATACTTCTTCCCGATTTGGAACCAGTTTGTTATTCTACGTCCAGTTCTAACTGTTGCTTCTTAACTTGCATGCAGATTTCTCAGGAGGCAGGTCAGATGGTCTGGTATATCCGTCTCTTTAAGAATTTTCCACAGTTTATTGTGATCCACACAGTCAAAGTCTTTGGTGTAGTCAATAAAGTAGAAGTAGATGTTTTTCTGGAACTCTCTTGCTTTTTCAATGATCCAGCGGATGTTGGCAATTTGATCTCTGGTTCCTCTGCCTTTTCTAAATCCATCTTGAACATCTGAAAGTTCATGGTTCACATACTGTTGGAGCCTGGCTTGGAGAATTTTGAGCATTACTTTGCTAGCGTGTGAGATGAATGCAGTTGTGTAATAGTTTGAGCATTCTTTGGCATGTTCAATCCTCAGGATTGGAATGAAAATTGACCTTTTCCAGTTCTGTGGCCACTCTGAGTTTTTCAAATTTCCTGGCATATTGAGTGCAGCACTTTCACATCATCATCTTTTAGGATTTGAAATAGATCAGCCGGAATTCCATCACCTCCACTAGCTTTGTTCGTAGTAATGCTTCCTAAGGCTCACTTGACTTTGCATTCCAGGATGTCTGGCTCTAGGTGAGTGATCACACCATCATGGTTATCTGAGACATGAAGATCTTTTTTGTATAGTTCTTCTGTGTATTCTTGCCACCTCTTAATATCTTCTGCTTCTGTTAGGTCCATACCATTTCTGTCCATTATTGTGCCCATCTTTGCATGAAATGTTCCCTTGGAATCTCTAATTTTCTTAAAGAGATCTCTAGTCTTTCCCATTCTATTGTTTTCCTCTATTTCTTTGCACTGATCACTGAGGAAGGCTTTCTTATCTCTCCTTGCTCTTCTTTGGAACTCTGCATTCAGATGCATATATCTTTTCCTTTCTCCTTTGCCTTTAGTTTCCCTTCTTTTCTTTGTAAGCCCTCCTTAGAAAAACATTTTGCCTTTTTGCATTTCTTTTTCTTGGAGATGGTCTTGATCCCTGTCTCCTGTACAATGTCATGAACCTCCGTCTATACTTCTTCTGCCATTCTGTCTATGAGTTCTAATCCCTGGAATCTATTTGTCACTTCTACTGCATAATTTGGAGAAGGCGATGGCACCCCACTCCAGTACTCTTGCCTGGAAAATCCCATGAACAGAGGAGCCTGGTGGGCTGCAGTCCATGGGGTCGTGAAGAGTCGGACACGACTGAACAACTTCCCTTTTCACTTTTCACTTTCATGCATTGGAGAAAGAAATGGCAACCCACTCCAGTGTTCTTGCCTGGAGAATCCCAGGGACAGGTGAGCCTGGTGGGCTGCTGCCTCTGGGGTCACACAGAGTCGGACACGACTGAAGTAACTTAGCAGCACTGTATAATTGCAAGGGATTTGATTTAGGTCATACTGGAATGATCTAGTGGTTTTCCCTACTTTCTTCAATTGAAGTCTGAATTTGGCAATAAGGAATTCATGATCTGAGCCACAGTCAGCTCCTGGTTGTTTTTGCTGACTGTATAGAGCTTCTCCATCTTTGGCTCCATCTTTGGGAGGCAGTGGACATCCAAAAAAGAAGAAGTGAAAATGCATGCCTTCCAGTAGGAACATTTTCATCTGGACATAAGAGCAGCTCACAGTGAATATGGGCTTGTACAATTTTCCACAGACTTGTTGTTGTTCAGGCACTCGTTTGTGTCTGACTCTTTGTGACCCCATGGACTGCAGCATACCATGCTTCCCTGTCCTTCATCATCTCCTGGAGTTTGCTGAAGTTCATGTCCATTGAGTCTGTGATGCAATTCAAACATTTCATCCTCTTTCACCCGCTTCTCTTCCTGCCCTCAATCTTTCCCAGCATCAGGGTCTTCTCCAATGAGCTGGCTGTTTGCATCAGGTGGCCAATATATTGGAGTTTCAGCTTCAGCATCAATACTTCCAGTGTATATTCAAGACTGATTTCCTTTAGGATTAACTGGTTGGATCTCCTTGCAGTCCAAGGGACTCTCAAGAGTCTCCTCCAAACCACAGTTCAAAAGCATCTATTCTTCAGTGCTCAGCCTTCTGTGTGGTCCAACTCTCACACTCATACATGACAACTGAAAAAACCATAGCTTTGACTAGACAGACCTTGGCTGGCCAAGTAATGTCTCTGCTTTTGAATATGCTATCTAAGTTGGTCATAGCTTTTCTTCCAAGGAGTAAGAAGGTGGGGCATCAAACACAGGCTTCCGCATTGTTATCATCTTCATGTCAATGGCATGGGAGCCATCTGGGTTCAGGTGGTTGACAGGATCCGGGATGAGGAGATGCAGGGCTTCCTGAAGCTTCCTGAAGAAGAAAGGTTCTCAGAGCCCTTTATTAACTTCTTAATAAAGGGAGGAGAAAAATCCCTCCCTTGAGGGGAGGTGTATCGTATTGAAAGCGCTTTAAGCTTCACGTTTTAGAAGTTGGAAATATCACCTAGAGGATGGGCAGGGACTCCATTTCCTCTGATGTCCAGGGCTCTGTGAAGAAAGAAGGAGCAAAGTCCAAGAAAGAAATGAAATAGTCTCCTTTGAGCCTCATCTTCAATTAAGATGTGGACCTGACAGGAAACGTCAAGGTAGAGGTTCCAGTAGTGAAGTGTGTTTGTGTGGCTTTAAGAGAGGAGATTTCAAATGCAGTGCCCACCTCATTTCTCAACCTGGGGGCAGTTTCTTGCTCCAGGGGCTGACATTTCTATGGCAGTGTGGCCTGCGGTCAGCTGGGCTGGGGCAGGGGCAGGATGGAAGCCCCTGGACAAGTAAATAAGAAGGCAAGGCCAAGACATCCCAATTATCTCCTTGTCCTAAATACTTCCTGTGAGAACAATTTGTCATTGACATACTTAATTAGACTCTTGACCAGTATTTTCCAGATGGGATTTTTGCTAAAAGCCAGATGTTTTCCATATTTAATAAGACAGCTGAGGCAAATCCTTGACACAAAGGAATCACAGGAGCTAAGGGCTATGAAATCATAGCTTAGTGGGTCAAGAAAGGGGCCCCATCAGCCTTGGGGCCTTTCAAAAGAAATAGATATCAGTGGCAAAGACAAAGTGTCACTCACTGAGCGGGTACCTGCTATGGCCCAGGCCCTGGGTTTCTGCTTGCTCCAAGCTAGCCTCAAGGCAGAGAAGACCTTTGGTCTATTTTACTTACAGATGCAACAAGGAGACACGCCCTGGGAGCAGTAGTAGAGTGAAGGTGTGGATGAACCCAGAGCCTGTCATGAAGAGTGAAGTAAGTCAGAAAGAGAAAACAAATCCTTTTATTAAAACATATGTGTGGAATCTAGGAAGATGGTACTGATGAGCCTATTTGTAGGGCAGGAATAGAGGTGCAGACATAAAGAAGGGACTTGTGGACACAATGGGAAAGAGGAGGATGGGCTGAACTGGGAGATCAGGATTGACATATAAACTCCAGTGCTAAGTCGCTTCAGTCGTGTCTGACTCTTTGCAACCCCATGGACTGTAGCCCGCCAGGCTCTTCTGTCCATGGGATTCTCCAAGCAAGAATACTGGAGTGGGTTCCATTCCCTCCTCCAGGGGATCTTCCTGACCCAGGGACTGAACCCGGGTCTCCTGCATCCCCTGCTTTGGCATCTCCTCTACTGTTCCGCCTGCCAGTGCAGGAGAGATAAAAGACACGGGTTCAATCCCTGGGTCAGGAAGATCCCCCGGAGGAGGGAATGGAACCCACTCCAATATTCTTGCCTGGAGAATCCCATGGACAGAGGAACCTAGCAGGCTATGGTCCATAGGATTGCAAAGAATCTGACATGACTAAAGCGACTTAGCACAGCACAACACATCCGTATAAATATACACACACACATACTACTGTGTGTCAAATAGATAGCTCATGGCAACCTGTGCTATAGCACAGGGAGCTCATTTTGGTGCTCTGTGGTGACCTAGAGGGTGGGATGGGGAGGTGGTGGGAGGGAGGGGATGCATGTATATATATAACTGATTCACTTTGTTTTACAGCAGAAAGTAACACAACATTGTAAAGCAAGTTTTCTCCAATTAAAAAAAATTTTTTTTTTTAAAATTACAATACTGTATTTGTTTTGCCATACATTGACATGTATTAGCCACAGGTGAACACAATCTCCCATTTTTTTTTAAAATAGATGCAGGGCAAAACAAACCCACCTGGGGTCAGTTCCACCTGAGAGCCCCCAAGAGCCAGCCTCTGTCTGAGAGATGGAGTGGCTCAGAGTCAGGGCTCCTCCGGCTCACTGTCCAGTGCTCTCTGCACACTGCCCCCTACCCCAGCCTCGTCATGGGGACAGGAGGAGGCCTCTGAAGAGTGAGCAGGGTCAGAGGCCCTGTACCTCACTCCTCTCAGCGGTTCCTGCTCTGTTACATGTCTGTCTACCTCCCTTATACAGTGACTCCTCCAGGAGTAAAGAGCAGACGCTCATCACAGGGTTGCTGTTCTTGTACCTTGGAATGATCTGCTTTGGCCTCAGCCAGTTTGCACCTCAATTAGGCCTTCTATTTTCTTACAGTTGCCAAAATCTTAGCTTGAGCATGTGGCTGGAAGGGAAAACCTTGCCAAACACAGAAGGCTGATGACAAATCAGTTGTCTTCTTTCTTTGGTCTAATTCCATCAGAGAGGTGTGTTTGTTTTTAAAGGATAATCTCAATACACGCACCCCAGTGTTCACAACACTAGTTACAATAGCCAAGAAATGGAAGCAACTTAAATGTCCATGAACAGAGGAATAGATGAAGATGTGGTATACAAAAAATAGAATATTGAAGTGAAGTGAAGTCGCTCAGTTGTGTCCGACTCTTTGCGAGCCCACGGACAGCTCCTCTGTCCATGGGATTTTCCAGGCAAGAGTACTGGAGTGGGTTGCCATTTCCTTCTCCAGGGGATCTTCCCAATCCAGGGATCAAACCTGGGTCTCCCGCATTGTACGCAGATGCTTTTACCATCTGAGCCACCAGAGAAGTCTCAATGGAATACTGCTCAGCCATAAAAAATGAAATAATGCTACCTGCAGCAACACAGGCGGACCTATGACCTAGGCAGAGATGATCTAGGTGATCTAGATGATCTAGCAATGATCTAGGTGATCTAGAGATCTAGGTGATCTAGAGAGGATCTAGGTGACCTAGAGAGGATCTAGGTGACCTAGAGAGGATCTAGAGATAATCTATATTATTTGAGTATCTAGAGATTATCTAGACAGTCTAGGTAGGGACTATCATACTAAGTGAAGTGAGTCAGACAAAGGTAAATACCATATGATATCACTTATATGTAGAGTCTTAAAAGAATCATACAAATGATTACAAGACAGAAATAGACTTGCAGATATAGAAAACAAACTTACGGTTGCCAAAGGGGAAAGAAGGGTTAGGGATAAATTAAAGAGTTTTGAATTAACAGATACACACTACTATATATAAAATAGATAACCAACAAGGATTTACTGTATAGCTTAGGGAATTATACTCAATCTGCTGGATCATGGAAAAAGCAAGAGAGTTCCAGAAAAACATCTATTTCTGCTTTATTGACTATGCCAAAGCCTTTGACTGTGTGGATCACAATAAACTGTGGAAAATTCTGAAAGAGATGGGAATACCAGACCACCTCACCTGCCTCTTGAGAAACGTGTATGCAGGTCAGGAAGCAACAGTTAGAACTGGACATGGAACAACAGACTGGTTCCAAATAGGAAAAGGAGTATGTTAAGGCTGTATATTGTCACCCTGCTTATTTAACTTATATGCAGAGTACATCATGAGAAACGCTGGGCTGGAGGAATCACAAGCTGGAATCAAGATTGCTGGGAGAAATATCAATCACCTCAGATATGCAGATGACACCACCCTTATGACAGAAAGTGAAGGAGAAGTAAAGGGCCTCTTGATGAAAGTGAAAGAGAAGAGTGAAAACCTTGGCTTACAGCTCAACATTCAGAAAACTAAGATCATGGCATCTGGTCCCATAACTTCATGGCAAATAGATGAGGAAACTGGAAACAGTGGCTGACTTTATTTTTTCTCGGCTCCAAAATCACTGCAGATGGTGATTGTAGCCATGAAATTAAAAGATGCTTACTCCTTGAAAGGAAAGTTATGACCAACCTAGACAGCATATTCAAAAGCAGAGACATTACTTTGCTGACTAAGGTCCGTCTAGTCAAGGCTATGGTTTTTCCAGTGGTCATGTATGGATGTGAGAGTTGGATCATAAAGAAAGCTGAGCGCCAAAGAATTGATGCTTTTGAACTGTGGTGTTGGAGAAGACTCTTAAGAGTCCCTTGGACTGTTAGGAGATCCAACCAGTCCATCCTAAAGGAGATCAGTCCTGGTGTTCATTGGAAGGACTGATGCTAAAGCTGAAACTCTAATACTTTGGCCACCTGATGTGAAGAGCTGACTCATTTGTAAAGACCCTGATGCTAGAAAAGATTGAAGGCAGAAGGAGAAGGGGATGACAGGATGAGATAGTTGGATGGCATCACCAACTCAATGGACATGGGTTTGGGTGGACTTTGGGAGTTGGTGATGGACAGAGAGGCCTGGCATGCTACGGTTCATGGAGTTGCAAAGAGTTGGATATGACTGAGCGACTGAACTGATAAAAGAAAATAATCTGAAAAAGAATATATATATACGGTAACACACACATGTGTATCTGTGTATCTGCATGTATGGAGTAGGAAATGGCAATCCACTCCCTTATTCTTGGAAAATTACATGGACAGAGCCTGTGTGTGTGTGTGTATGTATAAATATATAAACTGAATCACTTTGCTGTATACCTGAAACTAACACAACATTGTAAATCAACTATAATTTCTGGTAGTCTTTTTGGAAATTCTATCAATGACACTATGGAGTCAAGGGTTTTTAAAAAGTTAATATAGTAAAAACCATTACTTTCATTATTTGTTGTGTTGTTCAAATTATTCCAAATATGATCAATGGAAGCTTTTCAAACCATCTCCCATGTCCCTTGACCTGATCCTGTATCTCTGAGCACTTCCGTGGTCCCTGGCTCAGCAAGTATCAGCTTGTTCATCTGGTATCAGCTACTTCTCTATCAAGGAGGCCTGGTGTTATTAGGAGCTGTTGAGTGACCAGCAGGAAAGGAAATTGGTCTTGATTTCTTTTTTCTCACTGATCAAAACTATTCCATAGAAAACACTCAAAATGAACATTTCACTGGAGAAGTTTACTGTTGGTCAATATCGTTAGTGCTATTTCTCCCACTAAGAAGTTTCACTTCTGTGGTCACCACTCTTCATTAGGTCAGCAAACTCCATGTGTAGTAGATTTCAGTTTTAAAGACAGAACTACAGCATCCTTGTCTGTTAAAGATGCTATTTCTTGGTCCTGGCTGACATCCATTACAATCCTCCTTGGCTATGGTGAGGCTAAAATGAATGCTATTAAAAGAAAAAAGTCTAAATCACAGATTGGAAAAAAATATTTCCAGAGAGACCAAAATACCAAATGGAGGAAGGAACAATGAGTCAGATGTGGACCTCTAACCATAAGACCCAGAAATGCCATTAAATCCAGACTGGGGAGTGATTTCAGAAAGACAGGAGAAATCAGCCCCATTTGCCTTATGCCCTTCACAAGCTCACAGAGCCAGCCAGGGTAGGAGGTCCTATTCCTGATAGTCCTAAAACTGATTAAAATTTTTTTAAATTGGAGGGTAGTTGCTTTACAATATTGTGTTGGTTTCTGCCATACATCAACATCAGTCAGCCACAGGTACACATATGTCCCCTCCCTCCTGAACCTTCTCCCATCTCCCACCCCATCCCACTCTTCTAGGTTGTCAGAGAGCACTGGGTTTGAGCTCCCTGCATCATAGAGCAAATTCTCACTCGCTGTCTATTTTATAGTTGGTATATGTATATGTTTCAGTATTACTCTTTTAGTTCATCCCTCCCTTTCCGTCCCCCACTGTGCCCACAAGTATGTTCTCTGTGTCTGTGTCTCCATTGCTGCCCTGCAAATAGATTAATCAGTACCACTTTTCTAGATTCCATATGTATGCATTAATATATGATGCTTGTTTTTCTCCTTCTGACCTACTTCACTCTGTATAATAGGCTCTAGTTTTTGCACAGAAAAGGAAACTATAAACAAGGTGAAATGGAAACCCTCAGAATGGGAGAAAATAATAGCAAATGAAACAACTGGCAAGGGATTAATCTCCAAAGTATACAAGAGGTTCACACAGCTTAATACCAGAAAAACAATCAAAAAATGGGCAGAAGACCTAAACAGATATTTCTCCAAAGATGGCTAATAAACACATGAAAAGATGCTTAACATCACTTATTCAGTTCAGTTGTGTCTGACTCTTTGCGACCCCATGAATCGCAGCACGCCAGGTCTCCCTGTCCATCACCAACTCCCAGAGTTCACTCAAGCTCACGTCCATTGAGTCCGTGATGCCATCCAGCCATCTCATCCTCTGTCGTCCCCTTCTCCTCCTGCCCCCAATCCCTCCCAGCATCAGAGTCTTTTCCAGTGAGTCAACTCTTCACATGAGGTGGCCAAAGTGCTGGAGTTTCAGCTTTAGCATCATTCCTTCCAAAGAAATCCCAGGGCTGATCTCCTTGAGAAAGGACTGGTTGGATCTCCTTGCAGTCCAAGGGACTCTCAAGAGTCTTCAACACCACAGTTCAAAAGCATCAATTCTTTGGCACTTAGCTTTCTTCACAGTCCAACTCTCACATCCATACATGACCACTGGAAAAACAATAGCCTTGACTAGACGGACCTTTGTTGGCAAAGTAATGTCTCTGCTTTTCAATATGCTATCTAGGTTGGTCATAACTTTCCTTCCAAGGAGGGTCTTTTAATTTCATGGCTGCAAATCCAAACTACAATGAGGTATCATCTCACACAGGTCAGACTGGCCATCATCAAACAACCTACAGACAGTAAATGCTGGAGAGGAAGTGGAGAAAAGGGAACCCTCTTTCACTGTTGGTGGGAATGTAAATTAATACAGCCAATATGGAGAACAGTGTGGCAATTCCTTAAAGAACTGAAAGTAAAGGTGTCTTATGACCCAACAATGCCACTGCTGGGCATATACCCTGCAGAAACCATAATTGAGAAAGATACATATACCCCAGTGTTCACAGCAACACTATTTACAATAACTAGGACATGGAAGTGGCTTCCCTGGTGGCTCAGACAGTAAAGCATCTGCCTATAATGCGGGAGACCCAGGTTCACTCCCTGGGTTGGGGAGATCCCCTGGAGAAGGAAATGGCAACCCACTCCAGTACTCTTGTCTGGAAAATCCCATGGACGGAGGAGCAAAGAGTTGGACACGACTGAGCAACTTCACTTTCACTTTTAGGACATGGAAGTAACCTAGATGTCGTTCGTCAGATGAATGGTAACTAAGCTGTGATGCATACACATATATGCTCAGCTATATTACTCTATATACTCAGCCATAAAATGGAATGCGTTTGAGTCACTTTTAATGAGGTAGGTGAACTTGATGCTCTTTTGAGCTGCAGCCTACATCCGAGACTTCCCTGCCCCCTCCCTAAATAGTCTCCCCCTTCCAAAATGGCTAAAATGACAAGCTGAAGCTAGTGCCGTTTGCTCTTGACCCTCACTCACCAGCAAGAGATGAAAATCCTTGCTTTTAATTGGACCAGAAACAGATAATTTGGCCAACACAACCAATTTGGCTCCCAAGTCAAATGAACTTAAAGAGGAACAGAAAATAAATTTATAGTTACAAAAGGGGAAAAGTAGCAGGGGATGGAAATTAGGAGATTAGGATTAGCAGATACAAACTACTATCTAGAAAATCGATAAACAACAAGATCCTACTGTATAGCAAGGGAACTATAGTCAATATCTTATATCAAAGTGGAAAAGAATATGAAAGAGAATATACATATATACATATATGAAAAAGTATACTTTTGACTGAAGCACTTTGCTGCACTCCATAAATTAACACAACATAATAAAGCAACTATGCTTCAGTAAAATAAGGAATATTTATTTTCCATTAGTTGATGTTCTATTCATGGAGGACATAGAGATTATCATACTAGGTGAAATAAGTCAGACAGAGAAAGACAAATATCATATTATATCACCTATATGTGGGATCTAAAAAATGATTCAAATGAACTTACAAGACAGAAACAAACTCATAGACTTAGAAAATAAACATATTTACCAAAGGGGAAAGGTGGAAGGAGGGATAAATTAGGACGCTGGGGATTAGCATACAATCACTGTCACTTATAAAATAGATAACCAACAAGGGCCTGCTCTATAGCACAGGGAACTATGCTCAATCCTTTATAATAAGCTATGTAGGAAAAGAATTTGAAAAAGAGCAGATACATGTGTGAAAGAGTGAAAGTCACTCAGTCATGTCTGACTCTTTGCAACCCCATGGAATAGTCCATGGAATGCTCCAGGCCAGAATACTGGAGTGGGTAGTGTATCCCTTCTTCAGGGGATCTTCTTGACCCAGGAATCAAACGGGTCTCCTGCATTGTAGGCGGATTCTTTACCAACTGAGTTATCAAAGCAACTATAGTCCAATATAAAATATTTAAAAATAAATAAATTTTACTTCATTGATTCCCAAAAAAGAAATATTTACTTTCTGTTAGTTGGTGTCCTGCTATTCATGAACACTGCACCAATTGGGATACTTCTTAGACATTTCCAGATTTCCCAGGAACCCAACAGACAGGTAAAGCAGCCAGCTGAGATGACATTACAGCCCATGGCCATGGTCTTGACAGCTGACTTTGTTGCTCTGATAAATGGCTCAGTTGTGTTAGGATTTTTATTTATTTGGGCAGAAATGTGTGGATACCATTCTGAAAACACAATAGATGTCAGTATGGTGTACTGTCCCAGAATAACGCACTGTTCTAGGGATTCACAGCAAGTGGGGAGGGCTGGAAACTGGGCAGTAAACCAGCACAGTCTCTCTGCTCTAAGCACAGCACTGAGGGCTGGAGAAGTTCAGCTGCTTGACTCAGGCGCACAGCTGGGTGTGACCAGAACTGAGTCGGAACCACGTTCTGCTCCCTCATGCCGAGCTTGTTAGCCTTCCTGGAATGATACTTTGGTGTTTAGACCTGTCCACCCCTCGAACTCAGCAGAAAAGCAGAGTAGTTTGGGATTCATATAATCCACTGAAAGACAAGGCCAAGTTAAATGACAGTGACAGTGGCCTGGCTGCAGCTGCTGGAGGGGATACTGACCATTCAGACCTCATCTGTCTCTGGAGTGGCTCTTTGCTGTGGGCTGGTGGTCCTTGTAGGAACACTCATGCCAAATGACTGGCTGACACTGGAATCCAAAGGCCTCCCCAGTTGCCTCACTCTGGGATAAACTGAATGGACCACAGCAGGTCCTGATCGCTGCCAGGATCCATCAGCTCTGGCCTCAGTTGCAGTTGCCTTGCAGCCCAGCTTCTCCCTGCTTCACACCCAGTCAAAAATGTTTCTCCTCCTGACTCCCTTCTTCACACTTTGGGTTGCCCTGCCAGTGAGATTCTCCGCATGCACAAGACTCCACGTGTATATTCTGATACACATATACTTACATTTTAAAGGTAAAATAAATGATGAGACATAACACAGGTAACAAAATACTATATATAAAACAGATAAACACAAGGTCTTACTGTGTAGCACAGGGAACTATATTCAGTACAACAGAGTCACTTTGTTGTACACCAGAAACTAACAAAACATTGTAAATCAACTATACTTCAATAAAAAAAGGAATATTCATTTTCTATTAGTTGAAGTCCTATATATACCTGTGACCTTCTACCAACTGGAAGGTATAATACAGTGTGAGAGTTTTTCATTTTTTTTTTTTTACAAAGCAATATCCTTTGGAGATCATTCTATTTAACACATAAAAAATTATAATTTATAGGATTCCAAAGTGTGAATGAATTAATTTTGCCTAACCAGTCTCTGAAGTTGAACATTTAGGTCCAGACTTCTTATATTTCAATCAATGCCACAGTATTTGTATCGCCTGTGTGTTTCTCTACGAATCTGCTTATCCAGCTAGGATTAGTTACTAAAATGGAACCGCTGGGTTTAATTTAATCTTATGCTTTTTAATTTTGTTATGGTTTGGCAAATTGCCTATCAAAGAAATGATGCTAAATGGTACTCCCAAGTCCCCCAAATGTCTCTTTCTCCATGGAGTATATACCAGACAAATGAGGCCCATCTGCACAGAGGAGATGAGCACTCATTCTGTGGCTGTCAGACGAGACTCTGAAGTCTCACCAGCCCCCTTTCCATAACAGGATGGGCAAGGGAGGAAACATACAAATGAGGGCCTGCAGGCTTCTCTGCTCTGAAAATCCTACATCTCTTAGGTGTTGCTGATCATCCTGTCAAAATGAGAGCCTTTCTCTCCTCTGGTAGAGTCACGTTTCTATATAAAGTAGGTGAGTGCCCATGAAAACACCAGCCCCGTTGACCCCAGAGAGAAACACTATTACATAAAGCACTGAAGGCATATTAATGTAGAATGATGGTAATGGAAGACATTATTGGCATAATTTTAGGTTCTTGAGGGGGGAAGGAAATGGCAACCTACTCTAGTGCTCTTGCCTGGAGAATCCCAGGGGCTGTGGAGCTTGGTGGGCTGCCGTCTATGGGATCGCACAGAGTCGGACACGACTGAAGTGACTTAGCAGCAGCAGCAGCAGCACTAGTTTTCAGGATACGGAGAAGGCAATGGTACCCCACTCTAGTACTCTTGCCTGGAAAATCCCATGGATGGAGGAGCCTGGTGGGCTGCAGTCCATGGGGTCGCCAAGAGTCGGACACGACTGAGCGACTTCACTTTCACTTTTCACTTTCATGCACTGGAGAAGGAAATGGCAACCCACTCCAGTGTTCTTGCCTGGAGAATCCCAGGGACTGCGGAGCTTGGTGGGCTGCCGTCTATGGGATCGCACAGAGTTGGACACGACTGAAGCGACTTAGCAGCAGCAGCAGTAGCAGCAGCAGGGGCTTATATTCATATTTTTTTCTCCTTAATCTCCCATGACTTGCACATTTTCATCTTAAATGGAGCCTTCAATGAAGACACCAGTCACTGTGGCATAAAAGAATCCTGTTGCCCTTTCTGGCTTCAGATAGATAGGTGTGCATGGCTGAGACCAACACCTCCAACCAAAAAGTTCTGGTTGAACACTTACCGCGTTCTCATGAGAGCCAAGCAATGCTTTCTCACTCAACACTTGGCCAGTTATATGCTAATCAGACCAAATTATTTTTCAACAACTGATTGGTCACCGAATCTCAACCGGTCTTATTGAATGTCAAAATATCCAATGAACACTGAGGTTTACCTAATCAGAAATAATGACAGACCTCTAGAACATCAGCTCTTCATAAATATCACAAAAGCATCTAGATAATGGGATGATTTGAGACATGGATATTTAATACACGGATATCTTTAATGCATAGATATTGTATGTATTAAGACAGAGAGATTTAACATTCTTAATTACTGCACTTTCCGCAAATCTCTCCCAGGGGCATGTGGATTTATTTTTTTTAAGAAAGCTATTTCACTTGCTCTGACTTAGCCTGTATTATAACCGCTATCCTCAGCAGCTTATCCTGGGATTTACTTATATTGCTTATTTCTGAAATTTATATGCAGCTCCATCTTTTAGGCGACTGATGACTCTGGTGAAGGTCGATGGTCAGATGGGACAGAGTGGGAGTGTGTAATGTGTAACATACAATGTATGTGCAATGTATGAAGTGGTTCATAGGGCACAGGGGCAGGATTTGGGGTCAAGGCTTAAATCCCATTTGCTTTATAACCTTGCACAAGCTGCACAGCCTTACCTTCCTAATCCTTCTGTATTCCCCGGACACAAAGGATTCTATAACAATAGACTCTGGAATGGTTTTCTCTACCTCCAAATGCAGTGACTTAGAACAGTCATCACCTCTTAACTGCTGTGTCTCAATTTTCAATTTAGGGACACTTGATTTTAGTGGGGTTTTGATCCTCTTGAATCAAATTCAAGAGATATAATTGATGCAAAAATATTTTCAAAAGCAGAAAATGTCACAAGCATGTGAAAGGGCAGTTCACAGCCACTTCCTGTCATCTCTCTCAGAGACTGGCCTGTGAGTCATCACCTACAGGCTCTGATGAATCATCTACAGGCTGAATCCCCTAAGTGGGTTGAATCTGTCTATACTGAGAATCGACTATGATACCACACTTGTGAGAAGTAAATGTGAGTTATTGGAAAATAGGAGTGCCAACAGCTTGCCTGTCAACCATCCTTATTGCAAACAGGATTCCCAAGTGAGCCCTAAGCATAGAATAAGAATGGATGGGGGAGTGTTTAATATCTAAGTGCAAAGTTTCTGTGACTGTCCTGAGTGTGGTTTTGTCCTGAACCCTCATGGCCAGGATTTCTGAAAACCAGATCTAACATTTAGTCCTGTAAGCAGCTCGTTTACAATGTAAATTAATTTATCAATTTCATGGGGCTCTTTTATTAAAGTCAGGGGACTTAGTCCAATGAAGCTGGGACCTGAATGTCTAAATTCTGTTGAACCATCTTTACTGTTAGGATCAACCCTTCCCCCACTGTCTGAGGCAGTTATCTTGTAGGGCACTACTGATTTTCCTCAGGACTTTCCCACCCCCTCACCTCTCTTTGTATCTAGATCTACAACCAAGCTTAAGTTCCAGCAGTCCCCCAGAGGGTGAGGTAGAAAGTATGATCTATGATGAGGTGTGATACATACCAAATGGTTGCTATAATTTTGCCAAGTTATATGGATGGAACAATGTGGGATCTTGAGGGTGTAAGATCAAAGTGGAAGGAATATGAAATTGGATCAAGTTGAGTCAGTCAATATTAGACATTAATAACAAATTCAGTGTTTAGTTTGAGGGACTAGGAGCAGCTCTGATATTTTGCTTGGTGGGTTGACTGAACTATGGACTCCCAAATAGCCAAGATTAAACAAAGTTGAAAATGAGAGAACTTCCTTGCTATACTGTACAGGAGGTTACCCAAAAGCTTAGGAACATTGGAAGGCAAGAATGTGTTTATCATTGAAGACTTACTCATACTCACTAGGAGAGTTCAGAGAACACACTTCTCACCATGTGAAGAAAAGATTCATGCAGGGAACCCCTGGAAACCTTCAAGTTCTCTGTGATTGCTCTTTTTCTGAAAGTCAGAAATTACCACAGGAAGTGCTGCTACTGCATGGGGTCTCCAATGCAGTAGGGTCACAGGATCTAGGGTGGTGGTAGGGACCAAGAGGTGGCACTTAATCACCATAGAAAACTGGGCACAGCTAGAGTTATGGACGGAAGACCCAAAACACTCATCAGAGCAGTCTGAATCACAGATTTTCGACATCAGCTAGTTGACCATGGCGCTTTTGAAACTAAAGGAGGTGGGCAGCCTACCCAAGTCTTACTTGATCTGAACAAGCAGAGAAGCTCTAGATTTAATGACTGAGACTCTACCTGGGGGAATCAAAACAGAAAATGATGAACCTTCAGTCAGTTTCCAGACTTGAGCCAATATATAGACACAGAACTCTTTGGATGAAGAGGAACCTGGATCCCCTTGAAATGGCCTATGCTTCACCACCAAAAGTGTATATTCCTAACCTTCCTCCCCAGTCTTCCCCAAAGGAATCTGTGAGTATTTACCAGGGTGACTAAACTGGGGAAGGGGAAGTAATTATGCTTTTCAGCGATGATTTGAAATTTCCTCTGAACTGACATTGTTGAAGACCTCAAACATGGCTGTAGTTCACCAGTCCAGAGATCGGTGGTCAGTGGTGTTTTGGCTCAGACCTATTCCACTGTGTGCCTGCTGGGCCCCAGAACCCATCACATACCCACCACATGGCCACTTCACTTCCGGTTCTGAAATGCAGAGTTGCCATGTACACACTGCGTAACTGGTAGAACCCCTACATGGGGTATGCAACCCACAGAGCAAGGGCTGTTGTGAGAGGAAGGACCAAGTGGAAGCCAACAGGACTGTCTACCAATGAAAAGATCAAACTTTATTGATACATATATCAAAATCCTGGAAGGATTGCAGAGGTTAGTGCCTCCATCGAGGTCATGAAAGAGGCAGGAGTGGATTCCTCCCATATCCTCATTCAACACACCTTCAGTGTAGGAGGCAGATCAGAGAGTGGCAGATATTCATTACAAAATTAACTCAGTGGAGACTCCAATTGCAGGTGCTGTTCCAAATATGGTTTTGTTGCTGAAGCAAATCATTACCTCTTCTGGCACCTTGTATACAGTTATTGATTGGCAAATGTTTGTTTCTCATTATCTGTTGGTAAAGACCATCAGAGGCAATTCACTTTCATTTCATAAAGCCAGCAATACACCTTCACTGCCCTAACTCAGGGATATATCAACTCTCTAGTCCTAAATTATACTGGAGTCTTCAGAGACTTTGATCACCTTTCCCTTCTACAGGACATCGTGATAGTATTACGCTGACTGGATCTGGTGAGGAGGAAGTAGCAGCTGCTTTAAATGCATTAGTGACACACCTGTACATAAGAGGACAGGAAAGACATTCCACGAAGCTTCAGGGTCTTCCTACCTTGGTGAAATTTCTAGTTCAGTGGTCTAGGACCTGTCAGTATACATCTTCTAAAGAACAAGTTGCTGACCTGGTCCTTCCTACTACTAAGCAAAAGATACAAAGCCCAAGAGGATACTTTGAAATTTGGAGGCAACATGTATGTAATTTGAGTCCCTTTACTGAGTACCTTGAAAGGGATCCCAACAAAAGAAAATTCTGCAGCTGGCATGAGCTGCCGTACAAGCTGCTCTGCCTCTTGGACTATATGACCTGGTGTAAACAAGGGTCCTTACAGTATCCAGTAGAAATGCTGTTAGGGTAGCCTTTGGAATACCCCTATAAGGTGAATAATGCAGACCTGAGTATTTTTGAGCCAAGACTCAGTATCTTCCATGAGTAACTATTCTTTTGAGAAACAGCTTCAGGCTTGTTGCTAGGCCTTATCAGAGACTGAATATTTGACCCTGTCACCATGTGGGCTGAGCTGCTCATTATGAACTGAGTATTATCTAACTCATAAAGCCATAAAGTTGGGGTTCAGAGCAGCATCAAACTGTCAGTGTTCACATGAACATCGAGTGAAGTGATATCTATGGGACCAAGTTCAAATAAAAATAAGGTACATGAGAAAGAGGCTCAGATGCCCATAGCCTGTATTCCTGCTACATCATCTTCTCTTCATCACCAGTCTTTACCTGTGAACTTATGGCAAGTTCCAGTTTCCTGAGAAAGAAGAAAACAAGTGACTGACTTACATGATGTGAAGGTACCACCCAAAAGTAGACAGGAACGGTGGTATAGCTCTGTTCTGGGGTGGATTTGAGGCAGAGTGGTAAAGAGAAATCCTCTTTTTGAAGCATGAGCTGTTGTCTTGATGTCTTACGGAAATGTGAACGATGCGTCTGATTGTTAATTTGTATGAGAGGAGACATGGCAGGAGATCTAGGTCTATATTGTCTTGGGTGCTGTAGCTAAAAGTTTGGTGTATGGTCAGTAACATGCAAGGGACATGGTTAGAAAGTTAGTGGCAAGTCTGGGGAAGAAGTATGTGGATGAACTTCTAATGGGCACAGAATGCAAAGATATTTGTATGTTGTGTGAATGCTTACCAAAGGATAACCTCAGCAGAAAGCTCTGTGGACATCTGTCAGCCTCCTACCATTGGCCAATGGACTCATGCACCAAATGGTCAAGGTGGCAGTAATGGGGATGACGTATGTGCTTGACAAAGACAAAGACTTCCATTTATCAAGGCTGATCTGGCTGTAGATACTACAAAACGCCAAATCTACCCCACAGAAGAAGTCAACTGAGCTTTTGATATGACACCATTCCCTAGGGTCCCTTACCTTATGGAAGGTTGATTACATTGGACAGATTCCATCATAAAAGGGCAGTGGTTTGTTCTTTCTGGGATAGTTACTCTGCATATGGATTTGCCGTCCCACTGTAAAGATTATTGTGTTTTTCAGGAGTATTTAATCTGTATGTATGTGTGTAATAAATTTCTTGTTATATTTATTCTCAAGTACTTAATCTTAGTTACATTTCAAATGGGGCTTTCTCTGACTACATGTCATTTTATTTATTGTTTGTGTACATTAATATTATTAATTTAAAAAGTATTAAGTTTTAGTGTATCAGTATTAAATTATGTAGAAGACAAAAGGTAGAGTTATAAATACTTGTTGTAATAATAGCAATTATAATTGCTCATGTGTTCACTTTTATTAAAATATTTGTTTTTTTATATAAGAAGAAATAAAGATACTGGCTAGTTTTCATTTCCACCTGCAAGACTCCCTTTAGCATTTTTTGCAGGGCAGATCTAGTGGTTATGAACTCTCTCAGCTAGTATTTATCTGAAAATATTAATATTTTAATTCCTTCCCAACTTTGGAAGGACAATTTTGCTATAGATACAGGATTCTTATTTCTTTTAGCACTTTGAATATGTCTTTCTGGCCTTCAGAGTTTCTGGTGAGAAATCTGCTGTCAATCTTATTGAGAATTCCTGGTATGTAATGAGTTGTTTCTTGTTGCTTTCAAGATTCTCTCTTTGTCTTTATCTTTTAATTGTCTATAATGTATCTTTGTTTTGGGTCTCTTTGAGTTCACCCTACTCTGAGTTTTTGTTTTTAGTTTCTTAAATGTTTATATTCATATCTTAAATATGAGACATGTTGACCCTTATTTCTTCAAATATTCTCTTCTTTTTCTGGGACTCCCACAATGCGCATGTTATTTCAGTTGATATCGCCTTATAGTTCCTTTAGATTTTGCCCATTAAAAAAAAAAAACCTTGTTTACTTTCTGTTCCTCAGATTTGGTAATTCATATTGTCCTTTCTTTACTTTTTGCTGATTCTTTTTTCCATCTCCTAAAATATGCTTTCCAGTCCTATCAGTGAATATTTCATTTCAGTTATTGTATTTTTCAGCTCCGATTTTCATTTTATTGGGGGGAGGGTCAGGTTTCCTATGTCTTTGCTGATAGTTCTGTTTTGGTCATGCATCCTTTTCTTGATTTTCTCTGTCTTCCTTTAGTTCTTTGAGCTTCTTTAAAATAACTGTAAGGTATGTGTAGATCTGCCATCAGGTATTTTTCAGGGACAATTTCTGTTGGCTTGATTTTTTTTTTTTTTGGTCTGGTTTTGTTTTTTGTTGTTGAAAACTGGCTATTTGAAATAAATGCAATAGCTCTGGGAATTCGGTTCCTTCCTCTGGCCTCTCCCCACGGTTGGTTGTGCTTTCGTTTTTGTGATTGATGTAAACTGCCACTGGGCCGAGATTAAGAGTTAGGTATAGACTTAAGACCTCATATATTCTCTGAGCTTGCGCCTTTCCTGGGCATGCAGTGACTTTCTAATACTCTTCATATATGTGGTTACTTTTGAATGCCCCGGATTCATTATCTGGTTCCCAGAAGGGGAAATAGAGAAAAATGGAATGGGTGAGGAGGGGAGGGAGGAAAGCACTTTCCCTTTATATACCTTCAAAGTCACTTTAAGCAGAAGGAGAGGGGCTTGAAGCAATGAGGAAGGGGCAGGAACAATGGCCACTTGCCTTTCTGTCTGCACGTTTGTGCCAAAGTAGCAATCAGCGATCAGAGCGCAGATTCCCCATATTATTAGGAGGACAGGGTCCTTTCATCCGCACTGGTTCCCACAGTCACAACTGCCTGCCGTGGGGCTGAAGGCTATGACCTGGGTAGCTACTACTGTGCTAAGAGCTGAAATTGACTGAAATTAACTGCAATTTACTGCTCAAAAGTTTCCCTGGAAGTTTCAAATCTTTAATAGGCTCCTGAGTTCCAAAATAGTTCTATCAGACACATTCAGCTAATGCAATTATTGCATAGGTGGGGGGACAGATTCTTGGTGCTTCCTCCTGTACCAGCTTCTCAGAATCCTCTCAGTAAAGGCGATTGAGCTTTGTATGTCAACTCTATTTTGCTATTTCATAGAATTATTTTATTGCTTGAGTTAGCTTTTTTAAATCATTGGTTATCTGGAATTTTCCAGGTATACTATTATATCATCTGAAAATAAGGATAATTTTACTTCTTTTCCCATTCTTGTGTTTTACATTGATTCTTCTTAGCTAATTGCATTGGATAATTCCTTTAGTATGGTAGGAGAATAATAGAGGCAAGCTACCAGTTTCTGATAAAGAAATCACCACTCCTTCCCCAAAATAGAGGTCTGTGTTACATAAAATTAGAGTCTCAGGCTTCCATGATGGTCCAGTGGTTAAGATTCCACGCTTCCACTGCAGGGAGTGCAGGTTTGATCCCTGGTCAAGGGACTAAGATCACACATGCTGCGTGGCACAGCCAAAAACAAAACAAAACAAAACACTAGTCTCAACAAAGTGTTAGAATTTCATTGAAAAAAATAAAGCAATAACATTTCTCAGAAGAGAGGGGTGTGAGTTTTCTTGACTATCCTGAAATAGTTAAGAAGGAAAATGTAAGTCTGATTACTAGCAATCACAGCCCCTTAATATTTCATACTCTGAACAATCAAGTTAGTGAGTCCTCCTTCCTGATAAATTGTGAAGTGACAAAAAGAATGGGTAGAGGCAGCCCCCCATTTGAATAGCTGGGCTGAAATCCTTCTTCCCATTAAAAATGCCGTGACGTATATTTGCAGAAATGAATAAGAAGAAAGCACCCTTTGGATTTTTCACTGCTCACTCCTCACAGTGGCCTAAAGGGTCAAGAAAGAGTTGGATCCTTTAAGTTTTGTTTACATCTATTAAAAAGCCTATATATATATATATATTTTTTTTTTTTAAAGAAAGAAAAGTGAAAGTCAAAGTTGCTTAGTTGTGTCCTACTCTTTGCGACCCCGTGGACTGTACAGTCCATGAAATTCTCCAGGCCAGCATACTGGAGTAAGTAGCCTTTCCCTTCTCCAGGGGATCTTCCCAACCCAGGAATCAAACCCAGTTCTTCCACATTACAGGCGGATTCTTTACCAACTGAGCTATGCAGAAAGAGAAGAAAAATGTTCCATGGAGCCATGGCTATCATTTGTCATTCAGATGCTTTAAAAGTGAAAAATTCACTAGAAAATCTGACCAGTTCTTGTCAGGTAGGTAGTTGCTCCAAATTGTGCTTACTAAATCATTTGGGAAATTGACAGAATTTTTCACTTCTTCCCAAAGTATTTAGTATAATGTAGACATTCAATTATTTTATTCAATAAATACTTGAGTTAGAGTAAAGAAAACAGCCACAAATAAATAATTCCCATAGAGTGAAATGGATTCTAGAATAGAGATGTACACAAAAGAAGTAACTCCTAATTTTAATCCTGCTAGGGGGCAAATGAGCCTTAACATAAAAAGTTCCTTTATTAATTAAAGAAGAGCAGAAAGGTCTTCCTAAGCGGAAGGAACAAGCTGGTACAAAGAATAGAAACTTGAAATGGAACACCAGTTTAGCAAATGATAAGTGAATTGTTATGAGGGACTGGCGTTTAAACTTGGCCTTCAGCTTTAGATTATTCATGCTGACTTCATCGGATGGGGTCATAAGATACTATGGCTCTTCCCATCAGTTCCACTCACTGTCACTCTCGGATTAAATTACAAGCACTCTCTGCAGAGTAAAGGTCTCAAGAAATATTGAATTCCTTATATTCACTTCAAAACCCCAAATCTCTGCATGCTTCCCCTTCTGACCTGAGCTTACTTTTTGAAGCAATTTGCTTTTCCTTTTATCCCTCAGTCTAAGACACCAGGGCAGTCTTCAGCTGATAAAACTGAAGTTGAGTTAGCTCCCCTGTTGTTCTCTGAGTGCCAAGTATCTGAGAAATAAGAGAAAAACGTGCTTTTTTTCAGATGGAAATAGCCTTCTCCAGAGATTCAAGGTAAGGATGACTGGCAGGGATGCCAGGAAATTCTCTCATTATTTTCCAACAAACTTAACACTTTCTATATGTTTGTGAACCAGTTTGAAAACTTAAGGTTTTCTAGGGTACAACCTGTTCCTAAAGTTCACTTTTGTTTGTGGAAATGAAAATTAAGTAGACTCTGAATGTATCTCTCAGCCCAGGCATTTTGAAATGGATTTAATTCACACACTGAGCTCTGATATTTCAACACTCTAAATATCTGAATTACATCAGCATAACTAAGAGTCTCCATTCAGGATTTACTGAACTCAATTCCATTCAAGTGCCCAGGCATGATATCTCAGAAGCATTTTAAGTTATTCTCTGCTCCCTAAATTCTGTTTGTTATCAAACTCTGGTAGTTCTGCCAAGGAAACATCTTCTCTTCCTCCTTCCTTCTCTGTCTCTCTTTGACAAGCATTTACTGAGTGACTTCTTCGGGATAAGATCTTTTCTGCTTGTATTTTCTTATCCCAGCCTGAGGTCTGCCAGATCCTATTGCCAGATCTTCCACTTTTCCGAGAAAACCCAGAACATATCACTTTATTATGTTTTTTTCTTTACCTTTTGACCAGTTTCACCTATTTCACCCATTCTATACCCCCTGCCTCTGGCTGCCACCATTCTACTCCCTGTAGCTATGAGTTCAGGGAGTTTTAGAATCTACATATAAGTGAGATCATACAGTATATGTCTTTCTCTGTCTGACATATATAACAACATGATATTATATATAGTTGTATTATATATATATAATGTGATATCACATTTTCTTTGTCAAAAATTCTTCATTATGTCTCTCACTTTCCCATCAGATTGTGATTTACTCCCAAACAGGAAATTTGTCCCTTAAGTGCTTGGTACATGGTATGAACTGCTAGACAACCAGTTAGACAATCCTTCCAATATACTGACCCCTCAGTGTATCACCTGCTCATCGTCCATGCTCCTGTCCCCTGTGCTACCTCATTTTCTTATTGTCATGGGCATGCCCTGTTGTCATCACCCATACGTCTATTTCCTGCTAGCCCACTCTCTGAATGCTTCTTCCTGTCTCTCTGGCTTGAGTACTTCAAGTCCAACATCTGGACCCCACCAGAACCTTCTGTCCAATCCCTCTTCATGTCCCTTACTTTTCTTCCTACCCAGTCTATATTCCATGGTCTGACATTCTAAGCACTGTGTTGCACATACCTTCAGCCCCTTGCAATTGCAATGTAGCTGTGTGACAAGAATGCAAAGTTGGTTGCATCCAGTTCTCCACTATTTCAAGTCTGCACTCCAGCAGTAAATGTGGCTGAACATAAAATCGCTAACCATGCCAGCCCTCTCATTCAGGGATGACCACAAACCCCGAGCAGCTATGTGGGATACCAAGCAATCTTTGTGTCCTTTTCGTCTATTCATTCTCCTGCTCTCCCAATACCATGTGGTATCTTCTCCCCTCTCCTTAAGCCTCTACTAGTGCTTCCTCACCAAAGAAGGGCCTGATTTTTATTTTGTTGAGAAAATTGAAGCAATGCAAAGAAAATGTCTAGTAACATTCACCACATCCACTTAACCATGTGACTTTGTACCTACCTCATCTGTCTGTCTGTACCTCTACCAACGTACCTTCTAGCTATACACCTATCCATCCATCCATCCTTTTATTCATCCTCTGTTCTTTTTCTTCCTGGTACAACAGATTAATTGTCCTTTCTCTTATCCCTGGCATTCTCTTCGCAGCCCATGCTAGCTCTCCACTTCTCTCTCTCACTCAGTGATGGCTTTCCAGCAGTTGACTCCACTCTTCACTCCCCATTGCATCATCAGAATTTCCCTTCTTGGATCAACCCCTCAACAAATAGACATACTGCTGTTTCTCCTATGAGTGAGTGAGTGAAAGGCGCTCAGTTGTGTCCGACTCTTTGTGACTTCATGGACAATACAGTCCACAGAATTCTCCAGGCCAGAATACTGGAGTGGGTAGACTTTTCCTTCTACAGGGGATCTTCCCAACCCAGAAACTGAACTGGGGTCTCCTGCATTGCAGGCAGATTCTTTGCCAACTGAGCTATCAGGGAAGCCCGTTTCTCCTATACTAACAATAAGCTCTCTCAACCTCCACCAATATTTGTTCTATTTTTTCACTCTCCTTCAGAGCAAAACTCTTCAAAAAGTGTCTGGATTCACAGTCTCCATTGCTTCTTTACCCATTCTTTTTTTTTTTTTTAACCTACTCCAATCAAATTTTTTTTTCACCAGCATTCTGCTTAACCTGCAACTGTTACAGTTGTCAGATTGATAAATTCAATTTTTATCCTCCTTTACTTATCAGGAAAATTCTGAAAGAGATGGGAATACCAGACCACCTCACCTGCCTCTTGAGAAATCTGTATGCAGGTCAGGAAGCAACAGTTAGAACTGGACATGGAACAACAGACTGGTTCCAAATAGGAAAAGGAGTACGTCAAGGCTGTATATTGTCACCCTGCTTATTTAACTTATATGCAGAGTACATCATGAGAAATGCTGGCCTGGAAGAATCACAAGCTGGATTCAAGATTGCTGGGAGAAATATCAATAACCTCAGATATGCAGATGACACCACCCTTATGGCAGAAAGTGAAGAGGAACTAAAAAGCCTCTTGATGAAAGTGAAAG
>SJYG01000321.1:423714-445565 GCA_006410535.1 Litocranius walleri
GGAAACAGTGTCAGACTTTATTTTGGGGGGCTCCAAAATCACTGCAGATGGTGACTGCCACCATGAAATTAAAAGATGCTTACTCCTTGGAAGAAAAGTTATGACCAAGCTAGATAGCATATTCAAAAGCAGAGACATTACTTTGCTAACAAATGTCCGTCTAGTCAAGGCTATGGTTTCTCCTGTGGTCATGTATGGATGTGAAAGTTGGACTGTGAAGCAGGCTGAGCGCCGAAGAATTGATGCTTTTGAACTGTGGTGTTGAGAAGACTCTTGAGAGTCCCTTGGACTGCAAGGAGATCCAACCAGTTCATTCTATAGATCAGTCTTGGGTGTTCTTTGGAAGGAATGATGCTACAGTTGAAACTCTAGTACTTTGGCCACCTCATGTGAAGAGTTGACTCATTGGAAAAGACTCTGACGTTGGGAGGGATTGGGGGTGGGAGGAAAAGGGGACGACCGAGGATGAGATGGCTGGATGGCATCACTGACTCGATGGATGTGAGTCTGAGTGAACTCCGGGAGATGGTGATAGACAGGTAGGCCTGGTGTGCTGCAGTTCATGGGGTCGCAAAGAGTCAGACATGACTGAGTGACTGAACTGAACTGAACGGAGAGTGGTCATATAGTAATTTACCTTCCCAAACAATACTTTTCAAAGTGACATGGTGCTATTTAATATTAGTATTTTTAACAACTTGTATAAAGTGGGGCCACCTTAGGAAAACCTTTACTACATATTTATTATTGCTAAATTCTTAACTAGAGAGTACATCACTTAGAGTCTGATATTTATGTCTGTTTTTCTTTTTACTAGGTTTCTTCTGTGCCCAGAATAGCTGTTGAGTATTAGATGCCTGATTATGCAGGGAGAACATAGTAGGTTCTTAATGGAAGTTGAATAATTGGTGGTTGAATACATAACAACCTACCCCATGATGGTTTTCAGAACAAGGGATCCAAGCGATGTGGACTCACTGTGCATGCCCCGCCGACTGGAGGTTTCCTTCTGAGTGGAGTTGCAGCCCTGGAGACACCTCATGGGTGGCATTGCTTCCAGCTCTTTATTTCATCGTAGCCCTTTGGCCAGTTCCTTGAACAAGCTTCAGGGCATGTCTAGCCTGGCATTGATTTATGTGCATTCTCTTCCCAGGATTAGAAGCATCATGTCCAAGGTCACCCAGTTCAGTTTAGTCGCTCAGTCGTGTCTGACTCTTTGTGACCCCAAGAACTGCAACATGCCAGGCCTCCCGGTCCATCACCGACACCCAGAGTTCACCCAAACGTATGTCCATCGAGTTGGTGATGCCATCCAGCCATCTCATCCTCGGTCGTCCCTTTCTCCTCCTGCCTCCAATCCCTCCCAGCATCAGAGTCTTTTCCAGTGAGTCAACTCTTGGCATCAGATGGCCAAAGTATTGGAGTTTCAGCTTCAGCATCAGTCCTTCCAATGAACACCCAGGACTGATCTCCTTTAGGATGGACTTGTTGGATCTCCTTGCAGTCCAAGGGATTCTCAGGAATCTTCTCCAACACCACAGTTCAAAAGCATCAATTCTTCAGTGCTCTGCTAAAGTCCAACTTTCACATCCATACATGACCACTGGAAAAACCATAGCCTTGACTAGACGGACCTTTGTTTGCAAAGTAATGTCTCTGCTTTTGAATATGCTGTCTAGGTTGGTCATAACTTTCCTTCCAAGGAGTAAGCGTCTTTTAATTTCATGGCTGCAGTCACCATCTGCAGTGATTTTGGAGCCCCCCAAAATAAAGTCTGACACTGTTTCCACTGTTTCCCCATCTTCTTACCATGAAGTGATGGGACCAGATGCCACGATCTTCATTTTCTGAATATTGAGCTTCAAGCCAACATTTTCACTCTTCACTTTCACTTTCATCAAGAGGCTCTTTAGTTCTTCTTCACTTTCTGCCATAAGGGTGGTGTCATCTGCATGTCTGAGGTGATTGATATTTCTCCCGGCAGTTTTGATTCCAGCTTGTGATTCTTCCAGTCCAGTGTTTCTCATGATGTACTTTGCATATAAGTTAAATAAGCAGGGTGACAATATACAGCCTTGACGTACTCCTTTTCCTATTTGGAACCAGTCCGTTGTTCCATGTCCAGTTCTAACTGTTGCTTCCTGACCTGCATACAGATTTCTCAAGAGGCAGGTGAGGTGGTCTGGTATTCCCATCTCTTTCAGAATTTTCCACAGTTTATTGTGATGCACATAGTCAAAGGCTTTGGCATAGTCAATAAAGCAGAAATAGATGTTTTTCTGGAACTCTCTTGCTTTTTTGATGATCCAGCAGACGTTGGCAATTTGATCTCTGGTTCCTCTGCCTTTCTAAAACCAGCTTGAACATCTGGAAGTTCACGGTTCACGTATTGCTGAAGCCTGGCTTGGAGAATTTTGAGCATTACTTTGCTAGCATGTGAGATGAGTGCAATTGTGCGGTAGTTTGAGCATTCTTTGACACTGCCTTTCTTTGGGATTGGAATGAAAACTGACCTTTTCCAGTTCTGTGGCCACTGCTGAGTTTTCCAAATTTGCTGGCATATTGAGTGCAGCACTTTCACAGCATCATCTTTGAGGATTTGAGATAGCTCAACTGGAATTCCATCACCTCCACTAGCTTTGTTCATAGTGATGTTTTTTAAGGCCTACTTGACTTCACATTCCAGGTTGTCTGGCTCTAGGTGAGTGATCACACCATCGTGATTATCTGGGTCGTGAAGATCTTTTTTGTAAAGTTCTGTGTATTCTTGCCCAAGAGAGGACCATCTTCCCATTGAGAGAGGACCATCTCCCCACTGAGAGAGGTCCATCTCCCCATTGTGCCAGTGAGCACTCCTGTGTTGCTGATGACTCGGAACTCTCATTTTTCTCCTGAAATAATCCTCTCTGGGTTTAGAGAAAAAGTAACTGCAAGAGATCAGGAGCAACTACCTCTCCCCAGAGAAAGGATGACAGGTACTCCCTCAGTGTTCTTTTAAAGCTTGTTTTTAATTCTGAGCAGAACCTACTTATTCTTTCTTATATGAATCCATAAGAACTCAGTGTTATCCAGCCAGAAGCAATTTTCCATTTGAGTAAAAGCTCTACCCTCATCATCACTGAGTCTGCCAATTTATCCCAATATATTCACACACAGATATATGTTTACACAACAACATGTCTACCTAAATATATATATTCAACTATGTGCAAAAAGATTATACATCATATGCATTTGTGTATCTCTGTATTTTTGTGTATTACATACATATTTTAATTTGCTCACCATATGTAGAGAGTAAATTTTTTCCTCCCTTGTAACTCAAAGCAATTTGTCACAACTTTGCCTGTCTGATGCTTCTTAAGGAACAAGGATTGGCAAAGATTTTTAAGGAACCATTTGAAAAACATGTGACCTGACAGTTAAGTAGAGTGTTCTTAGGGTGTGCCTGACAAGGACAAAATTATGTCTAATTGCCACCCCCATCATCCTTTCTAAGGAGGAGGGTGCGGCAGCTACTGCAGCCTCCTTGTTGACAAGTGTGGGTTGGCAGGTTGAGAGGCTGCCTCAGAACAGGGAGACGTCAGCGAGCAGAGGAGCCCAGAGTCTGCATGGCTGGTGACAGGTGGGCAAAGGCCAACCCTTCGTGGTGTTTGGGAAGGAGGCGTGCAAATGGGGATTTTATGAAGACTTCTGTGGGGCACATAATCTCCTCACTACATAATGTCTTCACCACAAAGTTTTCAGTGATGTTTGTACGCAAGCGGATTCTTCTAAGCAATACAAAGTACATCCAGTCCTTTTCAAAGTCCTCACAGTGGACAGCAGATATCTGGACCGTCTCTCATCAAATGCCCAACTCCTCCCCAATGGTCAGAGGATGCAACCATAGGGACAGGTATTAAGGTTGGCCAGAAAGAGGAACGTGGAGATTGCACACTGAAGTTTTCATTACAAAGGGGAAAAGAGGAGAATAAGAGCTGCAGAGTGTGGGAAAGATTCTTGGAAAGCCTGAATGCCTCTTCTGGTCTTTGCTTTTGGGACTCACAAACAACATTAGCTCTGTTGGCTTTGGTCCCAAAATCACACAAGATGATGCACAGTTGATGAGTGGGAATTCAGTTCAGTCCAGTCCAGTTATCAGAGCCATTTACAGGCCAGGAGCTGAGGATCCCAACGTGCAAATCCACATGAAAAGTCATTCTGTTTCCCTATTCATCAAGAACATGAAAAAGCTGCTATGTGGTCTTCGCGGGCATGTAGTTCATCCTCTGCCTTCATTTCAGATAACAAAAGATGGGACTTTGGGAGGTTAAGTCACTCGCTGAAGGCCACACAACTGAAATCATTATCTTCTTCATCGTCACAGTCGTTGCCATCCTTGGAATCACTGTTTGTGAATTACTCTGTACCATACGCTGCACACATGGCCTTTCTTATGGAATAGGAAACGAGAAAGCCCAGGGGCCATCATGAAGACCCAGCACAGTCAAAAAAGCAGACCCAAGACTCAAACTCAACTTTTCTCACTCCAGGCAGTATACTACTTCTTCTTCTCTCCTGCCTCCACCCCAGCAAAGCTAACTTAGGATTCTGGAGAAAAGTTCTGACATGTAAGATCAATGGTGATTCCTGAGAAAGCAAAAAGGAGATTGCTCCTTCACTAACCTAGGAAGAAGCAGATGAGATTAGGAAGCAGAAAATCTTGCTAGCAATCCCTCATTTATCTAATACTAACATATAAATGTGTTTTTTTCAAGTTCACTGTGTTCTTTATTCCTCTGTAGCTTGGCCTGAGACCCAGGATATTGGTCTTTTATCAGAGAGAAGAGAGAGGAATGGGACTGGGGTGCAAAAGTGTGTGTTCAATGGGGATTTCTGGTTCTAGAATGAAAATAATATAGGGCATGCTTGTCTGGTTTTAGTAATAAAGGCAGCACAAGTAGATTCTCACTCTAGGGAGTGAGAGCTCGTCAGGCAGATGTCTACTGGGTCATCACGCTTGACTTTAATGGCAATTGTCTAAAGTGAAAGATTTATACACAGATATCACCAGATCACACAACCATACTGACAAGTATAAGTATTTTACATTTAATAGGAGATCGGTTCAACACATAGGAAGGAAGAAAGAGGTAGTTAAAAGCAATGAAAAAAGTACAAAAAATACTTAGCAGTAGAAAAAGAAAGAATGACAGTGGTGCTTCCTAGTTATTATATTAGCAGTTTTCTTAGTACGTCATGGCTTTGCTTCTTCCTTTAGACCAGAACCATGTGGGTATTCCAGTTACAATGCATTCTGGAAGGAGAAAGAAGGAAAGCCTCCCTGTTTCTCAACATCTTTCCTGCACTTTCATTTTTCTGTGAAATTGACCTACTTGTCACCTAGAATATGGTTTCTTGCTGAGAAGCTTCAGGGATCTCAGGCAGGCAACCTTCAGTCAGCACAGGGAAGCCCTCCTGCTCTTTCTCTCTCTGGATCTTTGATGTGGGAATTTGGCAAAGGGAGCCTTCGAAACTCTGGCGTCCAACGTGCTCCTTCCTTAGTAGCACAGGTAGGGTCTCAGTAGTGGTGGCAGTTGTGTCTGCTGGTTTCCGAGGGGCCCTGAGCAAGACACCCTGATCATAGCTCTTACTAGGGGACAGCAGCCCATTTAACCCCCACAGGAGATCTGTGAGATGGGCGGGGGGGTTTGTAATCTTCAATTTCTCTTCTAATGCCTGAAATCTCTTCCTGAGGCTATTCTAAGAATGAATCCTCTCACTCTTAGGTCTTTCCTTAAAAGACACCTACTAGAAGAGAATTTTCCAGAATGTCCTCTCTGTGCTGGCCTCGATCCAGTTAGATTTCTTTCCTATGTGGATCATCACCACGAGGAATTATTTGGTTTGTACTTGTTTTCTTGTTCAGTACCTCTAAATCCTACTGACTGCAAGTCTCTGGAGAGCAGGGACCTTCTTTAGCTTTCTTCAGTGCCCGTCACCATTCCTGACCTGTATAGAAACTTAGTGAATGCAGAGCAGGATGAGGCCCGGGGTGCTTGCATAGCTTACCAAATGCCGCACAGCTGGTAAGAGGCTGATCTGGAGTCAGACCTGGGTTCATGGATTCCAGAACCTGGGTGTTTTCTCTGTACTTTAGCACAGCTAGGAGTGTGCAATAAGTACATAACTCTTCAATTCAGTCACTCAGTCGTGTCTGACTCTGCGACCTCACAGACTGCAGCACGCTAGGCCTCCCTGTCCATCACCAACTCATGTCAAACGCATGTCCATCAAGTTGGTGATGCCATCCAACTCTCTCATCCTCTGTCATCCCCTTCTCCTCCTGCCTTCAATCTTTCCCAGCATCAGGGTCTTTTCCAGTGAGTCAGTTCTTTGCATCAGGTGGCCAAAGTATTGGAGTTTCAGCTTCAGCATTAGTCCTTCCAATGAAGATTCAGGACTGATTTCCTTTAGGATAGACTGGTTGGATCTCCTTGCAGTCCAAGAGACTCTCATGAGTCTTCTCCAACACCACAGTTCAAAAGCATCAATTCTTCAGTGCTCAGCCTTCTTTATAGTTCAATTCTCACATCCATACATGACTGGAAAAATCATAGCTTTGACTAGATGGACCTTTGTTGGCAAAGTAATGTCTTTGCTTTTGAAGATGCTGTCTAGGTTGGTCATAGCTTTTCTTCCAAGGAGCAAGTGTCTTTTAATTTCATGGCTGCAGTCACCATCTGCAGTGATATGGGGACCCAAGAAAATAAAGTCTGTCTCTGTTTCCATTGTTTCCCCATCTATTTGCCATGGAGTGATGGGACAGGATGCCATGATCTTAGTTTTTTGAATAACATGACCCTTATTGAGCCCATTAATTTTATTTCTTAGAACCTATCTCCCCTGTCCCCAGCCTGGCTAGGATCAGAAAGCAGAGTTTACTTTTACAACTCTCACTTAGGAAAAGCAATCTGATTTAGGGCAATAACGAGTCATCATACCACTGAGTTTTGCTAAATTAACTGGTGCAAGCCTTGTCTCCCATGGGACTGTGCTGAAACCTTGGGGCGTTTATCCTAAGACACTCAAGTAGACACAGGAATAATAAAGGCTGAAGGGTTTAGCTACTCACAGGGAAAGCAGAAGGCTGGTGATGCCAGCTACAAAAGGTATACTTCACCAGGAGGAAAGAAGTTAAAACCAACTCAGCATTAATATCTATAAGCTCAACGATTTCTTTTGCTTTCATTGTAAACACAGTCTAAACATATTAAAGGCAGTTTTGATGTGAAGAAATGGCCTTGAACAATGCTGACACTACTATTTTTATTGTTGGGATCTTTTCTGGTCAAATGTACACATTGATGTGATCATAGGGAACACTCCATGTTAGATCCTGTTTTCATTAATGTTTGTCATCAATATATACTTCCTTGTGGCTAAATATAGGGCTTCCCCGCTGCTAGTGGTAAAGAACCTGCCTGCCAATTCAGGAGACTAAGAGACAAGAGTTGATCCCTGAGTTGGCAAGATCCCCAGGAGAAGGGCATGGAAGCCCACTTCAGTAGTCTTGCCTGGAGAATTCCATGGATCGAGGAGGCTGGTGGGCTACCATCCATAGGGTCGCACAGAGTCAGACACGACTGAAGCAGCTTAGCACAATAGCTGATTGACTCTGCTGAACAGCAGAAACTAACACAATGATATAAAGAAACAGTACTCTAGGGACATACTCTATTCTCAATAAATACTTGTTAAACACATGAATTTAGGAGAATTTCAATGGGAAAACAATTCCCTAGATTCCTGACTTGCAATTAATCAGAGTTTGAGCAGGAGAAATTAAAACAAAAAGTAGAAGGAAGAACTCTAAACCAGAGACGTTTTTCTTGTGTTGTTCCACTTCTGATTCAGTTCAGAATTCCATGTAAGGTCACCTTGAAAGTAAAAGTGAAAGTCGCTCAGTCATGTCCGACACCTTGTGACCCCATGGACTGTCCAGTTTGTGGAATTCTCCAGGCCAGAATATTGGAGTGGGTAGCCTTTCCCTTCTCCAGGGGATCTTCCCAACCCAGGGGTTGAACCCAGGTCTCCCACATTGCAGGCAGATTCTTCACCAGCTGAGCCACAAGGGAAGCCCAAGGATACTGGAGTGGGTAACTGGTCAGTATTGTTGAACTTGTCGATCTTGTCTCAAATTACGTAGAAAGAAGAGCACTCAGACAAGATGGGGTGCTGCCACTGTGTGTCTCTTGCTGGAAACTGCTTGGCTCTAATTACTGCAGTTTCTCCAGAACTGAAGGCGTGCTTTCATTAATTTGGCCAGACTGGGTGCTTCTCTTGCCCGACCAAGTTGGCTCAGGCTTTCAAAGAAAAGGTGACATTATATTTTCTCAGAAAATGCTCATTGCCCTGGCTGCATGGTATTTTAGCTCTGCTTTGAAATCATATTCTCCACCCTTGACCTTCTCCATTCTCTGAGCCCCCTGAGCTGGTTAATGGCTTTGACCTAGTGTGCAGGGGACCCAAGAAAATAAAGTCTGTCTCTGTTTCCATTGTTTCCCCATCTATTTGCCATGGAGTGATGGGACAGGATGCCATGATCTTAGTTTTTTGAATAACATGACCCTTATTGAGCCCATTAATTTTATTTCTTAGAACCTATCTCCCCTGTCCCCAGCCTGGCTAGGATCAGAAAGCAGAGTTTACTTTTACAACTCTCACTTAGGAAAAGCAATCTGATTTAGGGCAATAACGAGTCATCATACCACTGAGTTTTGCTAAATTAACTGGTGCAAGCCTTGTCTCCCATGGGACTGTGCTGAAACCTTGGGGCGTTTATCCTAAGACACTCAAGTAGACACAGGAATAATAAAGGCTGAAGGGTTTAGCTACTCACAGGGAAAGCAGAAGGCTGGTGATGCCAGCTACAAAAGGTATACTTCACCAGGAGGAAAGAAGTTAAAACCAACTCAGCATTAATATCTATAAGCTCAACGATTTCTTTTGCTTTCATTGTAAACACAGTCTAAACATATTAAAGGCAGTTTTGATGTGAAGAAATGGCCTTGAACAATGCTGACACTACTATTTTTATTGTTGGGATCTTTTCTGGTCAAATGTACACATTGATGTGATCATAGGGAACACTCCATGTTAGATCCTGTTTTCATTAATGTTTGTCATCAATATATACTTCCTTGTGGCTAAATATAGGGCTTCCCCGCTGCTAGTGGTAAAGAACCTGCCTGCCAATTCAGGAGACTAAGAGACAAGAGTTGATCCCTGAGTTGGCAAGATCCCCAGGAGAAGGGCATGGAAGCCCACTTCAGTAGTCTTGCCTGGAGAATTCCATGGATCGAGGAGGCTGGTGGGCTACCATCCATAGGGTCGCACAGAGTCAGACACGACTGAAGCAGCTTAGCACAATAGCTGATTGACTCTGCTGAACAGCAGAAACTAACACAATGATATAAAGAAACAGTACTCTAGGGACATACTCTATTCTCAATAAATACTTGTTAAACACATGAATTTAGGAGAATTTCAATGGGAAAACAATTCCCTAGATTCCTGACTTGCAATTAATCAGAGTTTGAGCAGGAGAAATTAAAACAAAAAGTAGAAGGAAGAACTCTAAACCAGAGACGTTTTTCTTGTGTTGTTCCACTTCTGATTCAGTTCAGAATTCCATGTAAGGTCACCTTGAAAGTAAAAGTGAAAGTCGCTCAGTCATGTCCGACACCTTGTGACCCCATGGACTGTCCAGTTTGTGGAATTCTCCAGGCCAGAATATTGGAGTGGGTAGCCTTTCCCTTCTCCAGGGGATCTTCCCAACCCAGGGGTTGAACCCAGGTCTCCCACATTGCAGGCAGATTCTTCACCAGCTGAGCCACAAGGGAAGCCCAAGGATACTGGAGTGGGTAACTGGTCAGTATTGTTGAACTTGTCGATCTTGTCTCAAATTACGTAGAAAGAAGAGCACTCAGACAAGATGGGGTGCTGCCACTGTGTGTCTCTTGCTGGAAACTGCTTGGCTCTAATTACTGCAGTTTCTCCAGAACTGAAGGCGTGCTTTCATTAATTTGGCCAGACTGGGTGCTTCTCTTGCCCGACCAAGTTGGCTCAGGCTTTCAAAGAAAAGGTGACATTATATTTTCTCAGAAAATGCTCATTGCCCTGGCTGCATGGTATTTTAGCTCTGCTTTGAAATCATATTCTCCACCCTTGACCTTCTCCATTCTCTGAGCCCCCTGAGCTGGTTAATGGCTTTGACCTAGTGTGCCCTAGCTTTGTGAAGTCTTTTGGGACCAAGTATGTGTACATTAGTCTATCTGTAGAAAGCAACAGGATAGCAGCTGGCTACTATGAGTGGAGAAAAACTCATTAGGATCTAAGCTAACATTATCTTTTGCTGCAAAAACTGGGCTCAAGGACTGACTGTCTCATCAGCTCTTAGGGCAGCATAGGAAATTAAATTCACCTGACTTGGAAAATAATAATAATTATAAATATAATTATAAATTGATTATAACTATAGATTATAAAAATAAACATAACTATAAAAATAATGCATATATAGAATCATGGCTCCTCAGAGATGTCCTTGTCCTAATTGTTAGAATATGTGAATATATTTGGTTTCAGGGAAAAAGGAGACTAAGGCTGCTAGTCACCAGACTTTAAAAGAAGGAGATTATCTTGGATTAACCAGATGAGCCCAAAATAAGTAAAAGGATCCTTAAAAGTGGAGGATGGAAGTAGAAGAGACCAGAGTACATCTCTGAACATGACCTGGGAGCTTTTGCAAAGCTCAGGCCCCACCCCAGACAGAGTGAATGATAATCTGCATTGGGGCAGGATCCCCAGGTCCTGAGAGAAGAGCTCCTCCAAACTCTGGTCAATGATGGTTGACAGATCTCATTTTTCCAGAGAAGCCAGGAAAACAGGATTTTTATGTGACATGTCTTCATTTTTTAATCCTTTGTAAAATCAGCACAAAATTTGGCCTGCAGGCCAACACCTTGCAACCCCTGCTCTTTCTACTTCACTCTGCTTCTCTGAAAGACTTGGGATTCTGGTCCTGGTTTGAGCATTGGTGAGATGGTAATATTGAAGAAATCACTTATTCTTTGTCATTTCCAGCTCCCTCATCTGCAAAATGAGGGCGGATAATGACACCCATTGTTCTATCTCTCATGAATGTTGGAGGCAGTAGGTTTAATACATTCTCCTCAGAGGCAAACTCAGGTGGTTATTTCAATCGTTTTTATTGTAGAGTTAGTGAAATAAGCATTAGCATCAAATACCTTTGGCCTATAGTGCTATGGATTTCTAAAATTTGCAACAAAATGGAAATAAAGCCACGAACTCCAATATAGTTTAATGAAATTAATGTTTACAGGTTAATATGACAGACAGATGGATGATGCTTTGCTGAGTGCATTGGCTGATGGATCTCTGGGTCCACTATGCTTAGGCTGTGTGAGTCATATGGGGTACCCCGGTTCTCACATCTTTGTTTCTATTTATATCACTGCAATTTTATTCATAGGGAGCCCACGACATCATTTGGTCCTCATATTTCACACAGACATCTGAGATATGATGTTGGACTTTGTTCCATGGATTCAACACATTCTACACGGAAAAGCAAGCACAGGCACTGGAATCCCACAACTGTCTTCCATTCTACACTGGTTACCCCAGCGCCCCTGAGCCAACTCCCATGCTTACATCAATTTTAAGCAGATTATCAACAAAATGAAAACAAAATTTAGAATCCTTGTTGATATTCTACCGCTGCTGCTGCTAAGTTGCATCAGTTGTGTCCGACTCTGTGCGACCCCATAGACTGCAGCCCAGCAGGCTCTGCCGTCCATGGGATTCTCCAGGCAAGAACACTGGAGTGGGTTGCCATTTCCTTTTCCAATGCACGAAAAGAGAAAGTGAAGTCGCTCAGTCGTGTCCGACTCTTCGCGAGCCCCGCGACCCCATGGACTGTAGCCTACCAGGCCCCACCCTCCATGGGATTTTCCGGGCAAGAGTACTGGAGTGGGTTGCCATTGCCTTCTCCGTGTTGACATCCTGGGACTTTCCAAAGACAACTGCAGATGCCCTAGGATTCACAACCTAGTTTAAGGAACAGCAGGGCTAGGGAGAAAAGTCAAGCCTCAGCATATGGCTGGCCCAGGCCTGCATCGCCGCTCCACCCAGAGCAGTGGGCGGTGCTCTGCCCACTGCGTCATCTCAGGCAAGTTGCCCCCACCCGGGAGCGTGCGTCTCTCGTTTGTAAAGGGAGGACAGCAGCAGTACCTACCTGGATGAGTTCTTGTTAAGACCAGGTGCGCAGTTATTGAAAGGGCCAGGATTCAGGCCACAGTGGCCTCTTATTACGGCGAGCAGCACACGCAGTGATGAAGGTGGAAGTGTTTTGAAGACTGTAAATGGTTTACATGCTAGCGTTCTGTCACTATATCAAGAGGCTGGTTAGGAACTAGTATGAGCTTAAAGTATGACCTCCTTCTGGAGATTTGCCTTTCAAACAGATGTATGTATTAAAGCTAAAGCGATAGAGCTTGTAGGAAAATTTTGGTGTGGCTAAGTGGTATGGTAGGGATATTTTCAACTTGGAGGAGCTTTGTAAGTATACTATGCAACTGGCTCAGGAGACATATTCTTAGGTTATAGTTTGGTTTCCAGGGTGGAATGCTAGCGGTAAAGAATCCTCTGCCTGCCAATGTAGGAAATGCAAGATATGCAGGTTTGATCCCTGGGTCAGGAAGATTCCCTGGAGAAGGAAATGGCGACCTCCTCCAGTATCCTTACCTGGAGAATCCCATGGACAGAGGAGCCTGGCGGGCTACAGTCCACGGGGTCACAAAGGGTCAGACATGACTGAACACAGCACAAGGTGGGAGGGCATATTTGATGAACAACTTCTCCTTTCTAAAGGAAGTTGCATTTACCAATATGAATTCTGAGTTTTTTGCTCACTGAGTAGAGGAGAATGTCAGTTTTTTAGTCCCCATTTTTAGTAAGTGTTTCTTTCACTGAAAGCCAAATCTAAGTAATTTACACTCACCCCCTGAAAATACTGTTGCCAGCTGTCCCTTCATTCTAGGAGTGGTTTTATGGAGAGATAAAAGTGCTCGTGGAATCTCAAGTGTCTCTGTTGTGGTACCTTTTTACCTCTTTGATTGCAGTGTCTGTAAATATGAACTCATAATGTCCATAAGTATGTGAACCATACCCATGCCCTTGGCACACAGTGGCTGAGGCTCCCTATCTTGGTCTAGGACAGCTTCCCCATTTCTCCTGGTGAGAGCAAGTGGCTGTGCACACAGGAGGACCACCTGTCCTGTTCTGCCTGACTGATTCCATTTCTGCTTCTTGGCTCCATCTCTTACACTTGAGAGTTTAACCAGGACTCTCCTGGCCCTTGACTCCAGGCCTCATATTTATGGCACTAGTTTCAGAAAAAGTTACTTGCAAGGCTGGAGGAAGCACACGTGGGGGCCAGGACTGTGCCTTGGTATCTCCAGAATCTGGTCCAGTCCAGACCAAGAACTTGGCCAATTACTTGGGGTGGCTCTAGCAAAAGTGGCCCAGAGCTGGCACGCAGCTATGAAATGAAGGTCAGCTCTTTTGTCACTTGACAGAGAGGAAACATGATTGTAAAAATGCATTCTTGCCAGCAGCTATCACCTATTCTCTGTGCTAACTCTAAAATGGAGGTCATGAGAAAGAATTTTAATGGACTAGCAATAACTACAAATGATGACTCCGAAGTGTTATCTTATAAATTTTGCCAAAACAATGTGCCGAGGAGCATAAGGCTGTAATTGCAGGTTATTAGAATCACCTTCTATTATGTTGCTTTGTCAGTTGTTAACAAATTGTACCATGTGTATTCACTATTCTTTACTTGTTTACTCAGTTCTTTTTTTTTTTTTTTAATTACAATACTGCATTTGTTTTGCCATACACTGACATGTATTAGCCACAGGTGAACACAATCTCCCAATGCCGAAGCCCCCTCCCACCTCCCATCCCACACCATACACTCATTCATTCAGCAAACTGTTATTAGCATCTAATAAGTCTAAGACTCTTGGATTCAATCCAAGAGTCTTATTGGAATGAATCCAATAAGTCCTTGGATTCAGTTCAGTTCAGTTGCTCATTCGTGTCCAACTCTTTGCGACCCCATGAACTGCAGCATGCCAGGCCTCCCTGTCCATCACCAACTCCTGGAGTTCACCCAAACCCATGTTGATTGAGTTGGTGATGCCATCCAACCATCTCATAATCAGTCTTCCCCTTCTCTTGCCCTCAGTCTTTCCCAGTATCAGGGTCTTTTCCAGTAAGTCAGCTCTTCTCATCAGGTGGCCAGAGTACTGGAGTTTCAGCTTCAACATCAGTCCTACCAATGAATACCCAGGACTGATCTCCGTTAGGATGGACTGGTTGGATCTCCTTGCAGTCCAAGGGACTCTCAAGAGTCTTCTCCAACACTACAGTTCAAAAGCATCAATTCTTCAGTGCTCAGCTTTCTTTATAGTCCAAGTCTCACATCCATACATGACCACTGGAAAAACCATAGCCTTGACTAGATGGACTTTTATTGACAAAGTAACATCTCTGCTTTTGAGTATGCTATCTATGTTGGTCATAACGTTTCTTCCAAGGAGTAAGCATCTTTTAATTTCATGGCTGCAGTCACCATCTGCAGTGATTTTTGGAGCCCCCAAAAATAAAGTCTGACACTGTTTCCACTGTTGCCCCATCTACTTGCCATGAAGTGATGGGACCAGATGCCACGATCTTCGTTTTCTGAATATTGAACTTTAAGCCAACATTTTCACTCTCCTCTTTCACTTTCATCAAGAGGCTTTTTAGTTCCTCTTCACTTTCTGCCATAAGGGCGGTGTCATCTGCATATCTGAGGTTATTGATATTTCTCCTGGCAATCTTGATTCCAGCTTGTGCTTCTTCCAGGCCAGTGTTTCTCATGAGGTACTCTGCATATAAGTTAAATTAGCAGGGTGACAATACACAGCCTTGATGTACTCCTTTTCCTATTTGGAACCAGTCTATTGTTCCATGTCCAGTTCTAACTGTTGCTTCCTGACCTGCATATAGGTTTCTCAAGAGGCAGGTGAGGTGGTCTGGTATTCCCATCTCTTTCAGAATTTTCCACAGTTTATTGTGATCCACACATTTAAAGGCTTTGCCTTAGTCAATAAAGCAGAAATAGATGTTTTTCCAGAACTCTCTTGCTTTTTCACTGATCCATTGGATGTTGGCAATTTGATCTGTGGTTCCTATGCCTTTTCTAAACCAGCTTGAACATCTGGAAGTCCATGGTTCATGTATTGCTGAAGCCTGGCTTGGAGAATTTTGAGCATTACTTTACTAGTGTGTGAGATGAGTACAATCGTGTGGTAGTCTGAGCATTCTTTGGATTACAGTGGTGAATTACAGTCCAAAAAACAATCAATACTGTTATAGTATGAGGAAAAATAAGAGGGAGTTTGGGTCTTGAGTATCAGGTGACCAGATAACTTTTATTCTCAGGATAGGTTGGCCTGGTGACTTTGGTTGTGGTGAGACGTGTGCAGAGTGGGGATACATTGGGAGGTGGAATTGATAAGCCAAATAGGCTAAAGAACTTCTACAGGATCTGGCCTGACTCACTAGATACTAACTGCCTTCTGGAACTTATTGCATTATCAATAAATAAAATATGATAAGGGAGAGTCAGGGGAGATTTTCAGTGTTCCAGAGACCCTGATTAATAACATCACTATAAATTCATTTACTCTTCCTCCCTCTTTCTGTCCCAGCTCCTTTCTTCATTCATTTTCACCAACATTTAATGAGCATGAGCTGCATCTTAGGTGGGGCTTCCCTGGTGGCTTAGTGGTATAAAAAACCCAGCTGCTAATGCAGTAGACATAGGTTCCGTCCCTAGATTGGGAAGATTGCCTGGAGAAGGCAATGGCAGCCCACTCCAGTATTCTTGCCTGGAAGAGCCTTGGGCAGAGGAGCCTGGTGGGCTGCAGTCACAAAAGTCAGACCTGACTTAGTGACTAAACAACGTATATGTATAGACATACACACACATTTTCTTTATTCATCCATCAGCTGACTGTTTTTGTATCTGTGCTATTATAAATTGTGCTACTATGAACACTGGGGTGTATGGTTCTTTTTGAATTGGTGTTTTTGTTTTCTTCAGAAAAATACCCAGAAGTGGAATTTCTGGATCATTTGGTAGTTCTATTTTTAATTTTTTGAGGAACTTCCATACTATTTTCCATAGTTGCTGCGTTCATTTACGTTCCTACCAACAGTGAACTAGGATTCTCTTTTCTCCACATTCTCACCAACAATTTATTTGTTGTCTTTTTAAAATAGCCATTCTGACAGAGGTGATATCTCATGTTCTTCATTCCAAATTTCCAGTTGACATAATTTTCCTTTTCCCTGAGTAACATTTCTTGTTGAAATATTTAGGCTAGTAATGTTTGTAAGAGAAGTTATTTCTTCAAGGATTTTATCTTTATTATTTTAATAATATGATAATGATGCTTTTCTTTGTTAATTTTGCTTGGTGTTCTAGTTGCTTGGACTTGTGGGTTTTCAAATTGGGAAACATTTGGCCAGTATTTCTTCAAATATTTTTTTCTGTCCTTTCCACCCACTGTCCTGCCATGCACGTCCTTTTGGAACCCCATTTATGAGCACATTAGACCACTTGACATTGCCAAATGTTTTCTAATATGTGAAAACCAATTTTCAATATATTTTATTTGTTTTTCTAGTTGTTTAAGGTGGGAATATAGATTCTCTCCCTATTACTCCATCACAGCCAGAAGCATATTGCCTTATCTCCATTTTTGAAAGAGTATTTTCCTCTAGGAATGGAATTCCAGGTTGATAGTTCTTTTTCTCCTTTGCCCCTTTAAAGATGTCTTCTGACTTGCACAGTTTCTGGTAAAAATCTTGCTATAATTTATATCTTTGATACTCTGTACTTAGTGTAATTTTTCTCAGCTGCCTTCAAGATTTCCTGTTTATCTTTGGTTTTCACTAGGTTGAATATGTTGTGTGTAGGCATTTGGGAAGGATTTGGGCTGGAGAAGTATTTATTCTGCTACAGTTCTTTAGGGTTTTTGGATACATGATAGATGTCTTTGGACAATTCTCAATCATCTTTTCATATATTTATTCTACTTTATTTTTCTTTTTTCTCCTTTTGAAATTCAGTTATACTCAGATTCATCTAGGCATAGTCTGACTAGAAATAGCTTAGGAAAGGATTCAGGACAGGAAACCCATTCTTAAAATAGCCTATCATGTTTATAGAAAAAGAGGATCAGGGAATATCTAGGTGACCATGTTATAATGGGACTTTTCTTGTTGAAGAAATGGCCTTTATGGAAAAGGGGATCCTCTTTGGCCCAGTGACTGGAAATCAGCCTTTTTTTTTTTTTTACTAAGTAAATTCAGAACTGATGGCTCAGTATTCTTACTAAGCTATTCACAGGAGGAAGAGATTAAAATCTTCCAGGTCATCTGTGTTATCTCCTTTTACACTACATGTCATTTTTACAACTTAACTATATACTTACAGAACATTCTGTACAGTTAATATAGAGTCACCTCATTATCTGTGCAAGGCTGCTTTGTGTGCTATTGAGTCAGTCAGTCAGTTCAGTCGCTCAGTCGTGTCCGACTCTTTGCGACCCCATGAATCGCAGCACGCCAGGCCTCCCTGTCCATCACCAACTCCCAGAGTTCACTCAGACTCACATCCATCGAGTCAGTGATGCCATCTAGCCATCTCATCCTCTGTCGTCCCCTTCTCCTCCTGCCCCCAGTCCCTCCCAGCATCAGAGGCTATTGAGTAGAGGTAAGCTAATTTATCCAACCTATACTGATTGACATTTAGAATGTTTTCAACCTATTGCTGGTACATCAAATGTCTTAATAAACATTTCTGAACCTGTATATTCTGTATGTTTAGGCAAGAATAGTTGGAAGCTTTTGTTGTCATTATTGTAAATTTTTCTTTTTTTCAGAATCAAGTTATACCTGACCGAGTCCATTATGTCCCTTAATTCACAGCATGGCATTATGTCCATGTTTATTTTTAATTTTTTTTCACTTTTCATTTATCACCATTTTCATTACCATTATTTTTCACCACAAGCATCAACTCTCCTGTGTATCACATGTATCCTTTCTGCTCACCTTTCCTTTCTATTACTGGTATCTCCAAATATTTAATGTTGTTTGGGGGTATATTTATATTTAGTTTATCCTTTAAATTCATTCCTTTTCTAATTTTAAATACACTGTATTTTTGGAATCATTCCACATTGCTCTATGTATATCCAGCTCACTTATACTGATCACTGTATAGAATTCAAACATATGCCACCTATAGTGGTAGGAGAATTTCTGGCAGCAGAAAGTATACTCAGAGTGAATACACTTTCAAGTTTTGAAGAGGTTGTGCTATTTTTTAAATGGTAGCACTACTTTCCAGTGACAACAGTGTGAGTGTGCTTCTGTCTCCCTCCATCTTTACCAACAAGAGGAACTATCAGATGTTTTAGCTTTTGCTAGTTTGCTAAATGAAAATGATATTTTGTTGTCTCTTCAGTTTGCATTTGATCCCTGGGTCGGGAAGATCCCCTGGAGAAGGAAATGGCAACCCACTCCAGTATTCTTGCCTGGAGAATCCCATGGACAGAGGAGCTTGGTGGGCTACAGTCCACGGGTCGCAGAGAGTCGGACACGACTGAGACTTCACTTTCACTTTTCAGTTTGCATTTACATAATGATCACTGGACATGGACACACATTCCTGTGTATGCCAGTCACAATAAAAAAGAAATATAATGTCTTGTTCCAACATATAGCCTTCTAATGTTCTCAGCTTAACAGTATAAAAATATGAGAATTTCCAACTTGAAACTTAGGTGATGATGAAATCTGAAGTCATCAGTGGGTATTAGTGATTTATCTGTTTTAGAAAGGCTGCAATTTGCTTAGTGATATTGAGCAAGCTGAAAACTTATGTGCATCATGGTTCCTGGGGCTGATAAAATATTTGTTTGGTGGGCTGTGTGGTCAAATTGTAGTCTATGGGCATGAAATTAAGTTAACCAGTATGTTTAACCAAAAGTCACTGAGGTTCTATTTTAGTTTAATTGTGATGTGGGCTGGCAGCTCCTCCTCATTTTAAAACTCACAGGCATGCCCACTTCCCGTTCATCAGGCACATTTAATTTGTCTTGGAGCTTTGTGGAGAATGAGACATAAGACATGTCAAGGCACATCTGGTTCACTGGAAGGATTTCTCTCAGCTTCACCACCCCCCTCTACTGCCAGACTTCTCCCCATCTTTGGAAGCAGAGCATCTTCCTTATGGGACAGGCCTCAGGCTTCCTTCCCCTTTTGTCAGTTCTTGTTGATTAGATCTAATACTCCATTAAGGCTCCACCTCCTTCACTGACAAGTTGGCAGTTGCCTGATGTGACATCATTCAGTTCAGTTCAGTTCAGTCGCTCAGTCGTGTCCGACTCTTTGCGACCCCATGAATCGCAGCACGCCAGGCCTCCCTGTCCATCACCATCTCCCGGAGTTCACTCAGACTCGCGTCCATCGAGTCAGTGATGCCATCCAGCCATCTCATCCTCTGTCGTCCTCTTTTCCTCCTGCCCCCATTAAGAGCCCTTAAAACAGGCAAGGGAGGTGAGAGAGAGGGCAGTGTGGGGGGAGACCAAGGGAGGGATGGCCCATCAGTGTCACGTAGCATCTGTTATGAAGAGGTGGAGTTAGACCCTCGCTCTTGATGGCAGCTGATGCTCTGTCCTGTTGGTCTCTTGGCAGAGCTGGATGTGGCTTCACCCTACGGGCAGGCCCTGGAGCCAGCACAGGACCTGCTTAGCCTCAGTGGCCTTGGCTAGCATAATGGGGGCAAGCTGTGCCAGATAAGCCACTGCTGTGGGGAGGGCCTTTGCTCTGCTGAGTACCTGGATGGAACTGGCTGTGCAAGTTTGGGGTGGAGCTGGTAATCCTGGAGAGAGAGAAGAAGTCATGTATCTGGGGCCTTTTTGGGAGAACACAAAGAGAAAAATACTTGCTGGGCCATGGCTGAGAAGGGTCTTTGCAGAAGAGCATGTGTATTGGGATTTGAAGTTGGCAGTGGTGTGTGAGCTGAGGTAAATGCCCTTCTCCTACTCTCTGTTAAACCCTCAAGAGGGTCACATGCTCAGGAATGTGTGTGTGAGAGAGGCTGTGGGAAGAACCAGGGTGGTCATAATAGTGGTCAGAATGGCATTTGGTGGGGGAAGCATCTGATATGTGCCAGGAACTATGCATTTCATGGATAATCCCATGTAACCTACACAATGTTCCCATAAGATATTTTTATCCCCAGGGTACTCATACTTTTATATTATGATAATACTACTCTTGCAATAAAGCTCAACATTCAGAAAACGAAGATCATGGCATCCGGTCCCATCACTTCATGGGAAATAGATGGGGAAACAGTGAAACAGTGTCAGACTTTATTTTTTTGGGCTCCAAAATCACTGCGGATGGTGACTGCAGCCATGAAATTAAAAGATGCTTACTCCTTGGAAGAAAATTTATGACCAACCTAGACAGCATATTCAAAAGCAGAGACATTACTTTGCCGACTAAGGTCCATCTAGTCAAGTCTATGGTTTTTCCTGTGGTCATGTATGGATGTGAGAGTTGGACTCTGAAGAAGGCTAGCACTGAAGAATTGATGCTTTTGAACTGTGGTGTTGGAGAAGACTCTTGAGAGTCCCTTGGACTGCAAGGAGATCCAACCAGTCCATTCTGAAGGAGATCAACCCTGGGATTTCTTTGGAAGGAATGATGCTAAAGCTGAAACTCCAGTACTTTGGCCACCTCTTGAAAAAGACTCTGATGCTGGGAAGGATTGGGGGCAGGAGGAGAAGGGGACGACTGAGGATGAGATGGCTGGATGGCATCACTGACTCGATAGACATGAATCTGAGTGAACTCCAGGAGTTGGTGATGGACAGGGAGGCTTGGCGTGCTGCGATTCATGGGGTTGCAAAGAATTGGACATGACTGAGTAACTGAACTGAACTGAACTCTTGCAATAGCCCCAATAAATTGTTTTTTCCTCACCTCAGTTCAGTTTAGTTGCTCAGTTTCTGACTCTTTGCAACCCCATGAACTGCAGCACGCCAGGCCTCCCCATCCATCTCCAGCTCCCAGAGTCCACCCAAACCCATGTCCATTGAGTCAGTGATGCCATCCAACCATCTCATCCTCTGTCTTCCCCTTCTTCTCCCGCCCTCAGTCTTTCCCAGCATCAGGGTTTTTTCAGATGAGTCAGTAGTTTGCATCAGGTGGCCAAAGTATTGGAGTTTCAGCTTCAACATCAGTCCTTCCAATGAACACCCAGGACTGATCTCCTTTAGGATGGACTGGTTGGATCTCCTTGTAGCCAGGACTAATTTATTTTGCAAAGAACAGTAACCTATTCAACTTATCTAAAAAAAGGTGGCTTCTCAGTAGGTTACAAGGGAGTATCATGAAAAACAAAAGCAGGACATTGAGTTTGGTGTCATAAGTAGAAAGGCACTGGACTACTTTTTCCTTTCAATTCTTAGGCTGTATGATTTCTCTGATAATCTGTTTCTTCTCCAGTCTCTCTCTGAAGATGAGTTTCCAATTATAAAGTTTCCAGCTTGCACCTTGCTGAAAATGTATCCTAAGTCCCAGGCTGTCAATTGCAGGCTTATCAACACCACCCTCCCCTCCCCACCCCCAGGCTTATCAAC
>SJYG01000321.1:446064-469258 GCA_006410535.1 Litocranius walleri
CCCGCCTGGAGATTTTGTGTCTCTGGTTCTAGTTCTAATAGCAAAGAATATGATAGACTTATCAAGGGTCAGGTGGCTACATCTCAACCAATCATCTGTGGCCAGAAGTGAGTCCTTTGGGATGGCATTGTTCCAGCTGGAGGTAAAGGGATGCCCCATGATATATCTTCTACAATGCCCACTGACAGAAGGCAAGCCAGAGGTTCAGAGATGGAAACACTTTGAGGAATAGGTAACAGAGTAGTTAATCAAGGGCTCTGACAGTGGGGGCCGGTGGTAAAGATCTGGCTGTGGATACTTCATGTTTATTATCTCGCTGTCTCCCACTTCACTTTCGGGTGATGGCCTTGGATGATGTGATGGATGTTATTTGTTTAGAAACAAACAATCCTAGAATTTTACGTTAGAAAACATTATTTATCAGGACTCTTAACTATTTGGTTAACAAATAACTGAACCTAGATCACAATGGATTCAAACTGAAGGTTCATTACAGGACCCCAGGATCCTCTAAAGTTCCCCAACTCTGAAGCCTCAAATCAGATCCTCCAAGCACAGTCTCATTTATTCTTTGGCTTCCGGCATCCAGTGTATTCTTTCAAGGCCATCTGCCCTCTGCCTAGATTCACCTTCCCCTTCTGGCTGGAAAATTCTTAGTCATCCTTCAAAACCCAGGTCAGATGTTACCAGCCACTCCATGAGTTTGATGACTGGCCAGCTGACTCCATGTAAAGCTCATTGCTTTTTTTCAGGGTCCCAAATCACTTATTCATATTGTGGCCTAAAAAGCACTACACTGTGTCAATAGTGTGGTATATGTATGCATATATTTTAATAACACATGTGAAGAGATGGTAAGGCTCTCCAAATCTCTACTTTTCTTCTTTATACTGGTCACATGGTTCAGCCATATTTTCCAGTCCCCTTTAAATCAGGTGGGGCCATATACCTGAGTTCTTGTCCTATTTAATTGTTGCCATTTTCAGGTCTCACCACACCCCCTCTTTGCTAGCCAAGCATCCCGAACAATCCTTCTCTGTGGCCAGCTGTAGAGGATCTGAATGAGCATGCCAAGGCCCAGGAGACGGTTGAGCCATCCTCATGGAAGGATACTGAATCCCTGAATTGTGGCATGGAGCAGAGTGCCACCCAGCTCTCAGCCCACACGGAAAATATTGTGAGTGAGAAAGAAGCCTGCATCACCTCAAAAGAACCTTTTGATTATTATGTTTTAATGCATAACAAGCCATCTCAAAACTTAGTGGTTTAAAACAACAGCTGTGTTTGTGCTGTGCTGTGCTTAGTCACTCAGTTGTGTCTGACTCTTTGCGACCCCATAGATTGTAGCCCGCCAGGCTCCTCTGTCCATGGGGATTCACCAGGCAAGAATACCAGAGTGGGTAGCCTATCCCTTCTCCAGGGGATCTTCCCGACCCAGGAACTGAACTGGGTGGGCAGCCTGGTGGGCTGCCGTCTATGGGGTCTCACAGAGTCAGACACAACTGAATGACTGAGCAGCAGCAGCAGCTCCTGCATTGCAGGCAAACTCTTTACCAGCTGAGCCTCCAGGGAACCCCAGCTATGTTTAATTGCACACAGTTCTGCATATGGGCTGGTCTTGGGGCTGCTTACACTTGCAACTGGCATGTTCAGCTGGTGGGATGACGAGGCTGGGTTCATTTGGGACACTAAGATGAGGGCTTCTTTCTCCATGTAGCACCAAGACCTCTCTCTTTCCTCATGGCCTCTCCTGTGGTTTTTCACTGGTCACTCTAACAGCATAGCTTTAATTCTCTGGAGCTTAGGGCTCCCAAGAGTGGAAAACTGGAACCGGCCAGAACTTCCTAAGGCTGAGGCTCGAAATGGACCCAGCGTCGCTTCTGCTGCACGCTCTGGATGAGGGCGAGTCAGAGAGTCAGCCCGGTTTGAGGGCAGAAGGCTATACCTTGTGTGTGAATAACAAGATATGCAGTCTACTGGGAGTCCCTCGTGTGACAGAATGCCACAGCTGCTGAGACAAAGGGCTCTTTGTTATAGCAGCTATCTGTGCCCACAAATCAACACCAAGAGCTCAGCGTTTCCCAGACAGCCAGTCTCTTACTGTCTACACAGTGTTTGCACTTTCTGGGTACTAGCTTTAATATTATTTATCTAATGTTTCTTTATATCAATTAACTTAAAAATATAGATAACTTCACCAAAAAATACAATTTTGTGTTACTACCATAAAGAACTGAAAGTACAATTACATTTTTCTTCAATTCTGTTAAAAGAGATATATAACGATTTTTTAAAAAATTCATCAACAAACTCTCTTCTTGAAATCATCATAGATGGGTCCAGCCCCTGGTTAAGCAGTGTTAGAGATGGCCCGTGAATTTGGTTGAACTAATTTTATGGAGTTTAAACGTCCTTCTCTATAATTTACACCAATTAGACTACTTCATCTAAACCCAATCTGATCCTCCTCTGTCTGACTGCTCTTGGATATTTGAAGAATTCTCAAAGAAATGCTCTGAATGTTCTAGTTTCTTCAGCATCTCCGGTTTCCTTGAAGCAGCCCACTGCTGAACACAAAGCAACTCAGCTAAGTGCATGCACGAATTTGAAGTACAAAAGACTACCCTGAAACTCTGTACGTCTGCCCTGGGCGTCGGTTGAGATCCCAGGAGCAAGGCAGCGGTAGGCAGATGTGACTGAATGTCTTCTTGGTGATGATGAGTGGCGGTGTGCTCCACTCAAGACCGCCTCTATTTGGATAACAGTCACTGCAGTGACCTTACCTCGCTTCCTCTTCTGCGCCTCAGGGCTCGGAGACCGGGCTCCAGAAGTCACACCCCAACAGAGGTCTGACTCCAGAGGTGCCCACTTTTTGGTGCTGTTCAGACGAGACTAGAGGATCTCCATCTCCTCCCGCCTTCTCTCTCCCCTCATTCTTTTCACCACCAAGTCACCACCTTTCCTTAACCTTCTCTCTATCACAGTACTACCACGGTTTTCTTGGGGGTGGAGTGTCCCACGCCTCTGCTCTCTCACCACTGCAGGAATGGATCTGGCTTGGTTGGAACGTTCTAGAAAGGACACTCCTGGACATTAAGGAGTTGGGATATTTTCTAAGTAGAAAGGCATCATTAAACAGCTGTGGACTTGCCTCCCCTTCTGCTTCCAACTGGAAGCTAATTTGATTTTTAAACTCTATTTCAAGGACCTTAGAAGTCTGGCTGGGAAAGGTACAGGAAAATCCACCCCTCCCCAACAGAAGATTCTTGGGGTCCTATGATTAAGCTCTGTGAGGCCCAAATAACACCTCATTCTTTCACGGGTGCTACCTACAGGGAGGCCCTCAGGGGAATTAGACCTAGCCAGAAGCCCAGCAGGCCCCACCAACGGCATGCAGCAGGCAGCACCAGGGATGCGTCCTTGCCCTGCTGCTGGTGGGCGTATGGCTTCAGGGAAGTGGTTTCCCCGCCAGGGGCCTCATTGCGACTGGGTGAGGCTGACCTGGGCAGTTGTGCTTTCTGTGCTGAAATGCAGGGGTTCTCAAAGTTTATTTGGCTTCAGAATCTTCTATACTTTACATAAATGCAGATTCCTGGGACCCACACCACTTTTAATTCCACGATGTTGGGGGTCAATCTGCCTGTCAAAGAACTCCTGGTATTGGGAGAGATGGTCCCTGGCCAGATTTGGAGAAATTTCAGTGGTCACCTGGTGCAGAGAGCCAATTTATTGGAAGAGACCCTGATGCTGGGAAAGAGTGAAGGCAGGAGGAGGAGGGATGAGGATGCGATCGTTAGCTAGCATCACTGACTCAGTGGACACATGTCTGAGAAAACTCCGAGAGAGTGAAGGACAGAGGAGCCTGGTGTGCTGCGGTCCATGGGGTCGTAAGGCGTCGGACATGACCGGACACGACTTAGCGACTGGCTGACAACACGAGCTGCAGGCACCCTGCTCCTCAACAGGGCCTACTTGCACTCACACCCAGCGTGGGGTGGGCTGTGAATTAGGCACGAGGATAATGAGAGGAGAGACTCTTTCTCGGTGCACTCACAGGAGGCTGGGCACCGCCTACAGGAGCTCCAGGGGGTGGCACGATTGCAGCTGCAATCTCGGACACCAGAGGCAGGCCCCGGCCGCTGCCGCCACTGCCACTGAGGGTCCTGCAAGTGAATGCAGGCACCGCCCACAGCTTCTTGGGAGCCCGCGTGGCCCACCACTGCTGTGAGTACTGCAGTCCGGGGCCAGCTTCTGTAGGACAGCGACAGGAGCATCCCAGTCTGTTCCTGCTGGTCTCTGCTGCCGCAAGCATTGCATTCTAGTCCCAGTTGTAGCCACCTTATCCCTCCCCGGTCTGAGTGACTAAGGGTGCCCCAATCAGCCACTGTTTCATCCCCTCTCTCCTGGGCAGAGATCAGACCCCTGGGGTGGCCCACAAGCAGAGTTGGTGGCCACATGCAGAGGGGATGAAAGCCAAAGCTGAGAGCCCCAGGGGCTGTGCAAGGAGGAAGAGGAAGACAGCTCTCTCTGTGCATTTGGCGAGCTGCAGATCAAGTCCCTGCGATGGACCTGGTAAACCCTGCATCTGTGGAATGTCTGAATAGACACGGAGTGTCTCCACAACTGAAACCAGTCAAGCTTTAGCAGTTGTGGACTTTGGGGGCAAGTATACATGGGAGTGGGCTTCCCCGGTTGCTCAGCTGGTGAAGAATCTGCTGGCAATGCAGGAGATCACAATTTGATTCCTGGGTCAGGAAGATACCCTGGAGAAAGGATAGGCTACCCACTCCAGTGTTCTTGAGCTTCCCTGGTGTCTGAGATGGTAAAGAATCTGCCTGCAATGCGGGAGACCTGGGTTTAATCCCTGGGTTGACAAGATCCCCTGGAGGAGGGCATGGCAACCCACCCCAGCATTCTTTCCTGGGGAATCCCTATGGACAGAGGAGCCTGGCAAGCTACAGTCTGTGGGGTCACAAAGAGTCAGACATGACTGAGCGACTAAGCACAGCTCAGCACAGCACACATATGAGAGGGGGCCCAAGTCAGAGTCTGATGTGCCCACAGTGCGTCCAGAGACCTACCTGGGTGTCCGGGAGCATCTCGTGAGGAGGTGAGGGAGGCTGTGGCTCACTGTTGGAGCAAGGACACTGATAGCTGAGGCCCCAGGAAAATATTGTTAGTACTATTTTTTGTTTGTTACACTTTATTCTGTTGCTTTTATATTATTTTTCTTTTGTTTAAAGAATTTTTAATATATTTTTAATTTTTCTAGTTTTACTTTTTCATTGCCAATGAAATAGGTAACCTGGACAAAGTGGACAAATTATTAGAAGGGTACTACCTTCCAAGACTGAACCAGGAAGAACTAGGAAATTTGAAAGATAAATTGCAAGTAATGAAATTGAAACTGTGGTTAAAAATCTTCTGCCAAACAAAAGTCCAGGGCTATATGGTTTCACAGGTGAATTCTATAAGATATTTAGAGAAGAGTTAACACTTATCCTTCCCAAACTCTTTCAAAAAATTACTGAGGGGAGAATATACCAAAACCCATTCTATGAGGCCACCATCACCCTCATACAAAACCAGACAAAAATATCACATGCACACAGAAATTACAAACCAATATCACTGATGAACATAGATGCAAAAATCCTCAGCAAAACAAAAGCAAACAGATTTGAACAACATATTAAAAGGATCATATATCGTGATCAAGTGTGATTTATCCCAGGGATGCAAGGCTTCTTTAATATATGCAAATCAGTCATTGTGATACTCCATATTAAGAAACTGAAGAATAAAAACCATACGATCCTCTCGATAGATGCTGAAAAAGCTTTTGACAAAATTCAACATCCATTTATGATTAAAAAAAAAAACTCTCCAAAAAGTGGGCATAGGGAACCTAACCATAAAAAAGGCCATATACAACAAACCCACAGCAAATATCTTTCTCAGTGATGAAAAACTGAAAGCATTTTCTCTAAGATCAGGAACAAGAGAATGATGTCCACTCTCACCACTATTATTCAATATAGCTTTAGAGGTTCTAGATATGGCAATCAAAGAAGAAAAAGAAATAAAAGGTATTCAAATTAGAAAAGAAGTAAAACTGTCACTGTTTGCAGACAACATGATACTATGCAGAGAAAATTCTCAAGATGCCACCAGAAAACTGCTAGAGCTCATCAATGAATATGGTAAAGTTAAAGAATACAAAAGTAATGCACAGAAATCTTACGTGTTCCTATTCACTAACCTTGAAAGATCAGAAAGAGAAATTAAGGAAATCATCTTATTGATCATTACAACAAAAATAATAAAATACCTCAAAATAAATCTACCTAAAGAGGCAAAAGACCTGTACTCAGAAAAAAACAAGATACTGGTGAAAGAAATCAAAGACAACACAAAGCAGCGGAGAGGTAGGTATACCATGTTCTTGAATTGGAAGAATCGATATTGTGAAAATGATTGTGCTCCTCAAAGCAATCTACAGATTCAATGCAATCTCTTTCAAATTTTTTTCCCCCACAGAATTGGAACAAAAAAATTTCAGTTTGTATATAAACATAAAAGACCATGAATAGTTAAAGTAATACTGAGAAAGAAAAATGGATCTGGAGAAATCAGGCTCCTTAACTTCAGGCTATACTACAAAGCTATACTAGTCAAGATAGTATGGTGCCGGTAGAAAGACAGAAATATGGGTCAATAGAACAGGATAAAGCCATGCATATGATCATCTAATCTATAATCTATAACAAAGGATCCAGGAATATAAAATAAAGAAATAAACCCATGCATATGATTAATCTATAACAAAGAAGGCAAGACTATAAAATAGAGAAAAGAGCCTCTTTATAAGCGATGCTGGGAAGACTAGACAACTACATGTAAAAGAATAAAATTAGAACACTCCTGAACACCATGCACAAAAATAAACTCAAAATGGATTAATTAAAGACCTGAATGAAAGGGCAGACATTATGAAACTGTTAGAGGAACACTCTGACATAAATCGCAGCAGGATCTTTTTTGACCCATCTCCTAGAATAGTTAAAAGCAAAAATAAACAAATGAGACCTGCTGCTGCTGCTAAGTCGCGTCAGTCGTGTCCGACTCTGGGCGACCCCATAGACGGCAGCCCACCAGGCTTCCCCTTCCCTGGGATTCTCCAGGCAAGAACACTGGAGTGAGTTGCCATTTCCTTCTCCAATGCATGAAAGTGAAAAGTGAACGTGAAGTTGCTCAGTCGTGTCTGACTCTGTGAGACCCCATGGACTGCAGCCTACCAGGCTCCTCTGTCCATGGGATTTTCCAGGCAAGAGTACTGGAGTGGGTTGCCAGTGCCTTCTCTGAAATGAGACCTAATTAAACTTAAAAACTTTTGCACAGCAAAGGAAAGCATAATTAAAAAAAAAAAAACCCTCAAAATGGGAGAAAATAATTACAAATGAAACAATAAAGGATTAATCTTCAAAATATACAAACAGTTCATGCAGCTCAATATAAAAATCAAAAAATGGGCAGAAGACCTAAATGGACATTTCTCCAAAGAAGACATATGGATGGGTAACAAACACATGAAAAGGTATTCAACATTGATAATTATTAGAGAAATGCATATCAAAACTACAATGAGGTATCACCTCACACCAGTCAGAATGGCCATCATCAAAAAGTATGCAAAAAATAAATGCTGGAGAGGCTGTGGTGAGAAGGAAACCTCTTTCACTGTTGGTGGGAATGTAAATTGATACAGACACTATGGAACACAGTATGGAGGTTTCCTAAAAAAAATTAAAAATGGAACTACCATATGACCCTGCAGTCCTACTCCTGGGTGTATATCTGGCATGTTCCGTTGCTTCAGTCGTGTCTGACTCTTTGTGACACTATGGGCTGTAGCCCGCCAGGCTCCTCTGTCTGTGGGATTTTCCCTGGCAAGAATACTGGAGTGGGTTGCCATGCCCTCCTTCAGGGGATCTCCCTGATCCAAGGATCGAAACTGCATCTCCTGCATTGCAGGTAATTCTTTACTGCTGAGCCACCTGGGAAGCCTGGGTATTTATTATAAGCCCAGGTGGTTGGACACCTGATGCGAACAGCCACCTCATCGGAAAAGACCCTGATGCTGGGAAAGATTGAAGGCAGAAGGAGAAGAGGGCAACAGAGGATGAGATAGTTGATGCCATCACCAATTCATTGCATATGTTCTTGGGCAAACTCTGGAAGATGGTGAGGGACAGGGATGCCTGGCATGCTGCAGTAGATGGGGTTACCAAGAGTGGGACGGGGCTTGGTGACTAAACAATAGCATATATACAATGGACTATTACTCAGCCATAAAAAGAAATGAAACTGTACCATTTGCAGAGAGACGGATAGACCAAGAGATTGTCACAGAGACTGAAGTAAGTCAGAAAAACTTTTATACATATTTATTTATAAATAAATATTTATAAATATGTATATTATTTATATATTTATAAATATTTATAAGTATATATATAATTTATATATATTTATAAATATTTATAAACACATATGTGGAATCTAGAAAAATGGTATAGATGAACTTATATGCAAAGTAGAAATAAGTTCATGCAGCTCAATATAAAAATCAAAAAATGGGCAGAAGACCTAAATGGACATTTCTCCAAAGAAGACATATGGATGGGTAACAAACACATGAAAAGGTATTCAACATTGATAATTATTAGAGAAATGCATATCAAAACTACAATGAGGTATCACCTCACACCAGTCAGAATGGCCATCATCAAAAAGTATGCAAAAAATAAATGCTGGAGAGGCTGTGGTGAGAAGGAAACCTCTTTCACTGTTGGTGGGAATGTAAATTGATACAGACACTATGGAACACAGTATGGAGGTTTCCTAAAAAAAATTAAAAATGGAACTACCATATGACCCTGCAGTCCTACTCCTGGGTGTATATCTGGCATGTTCCGTTGCTTCAGTCGTGTCTGACTCTTTGTGACACTATGGGCTGTAGCCCGCCAGGCTCCTCTGTCTGTGGGATTTTCCCTGGCAAGAATACTGGAGTGGGTTGCCATGCCCTCCTTCAGGGGATCTCCCTGATCCAAGGATCGAAACTGCATCTCCTGCATTGCAGGTAATTCTTTACTGCTGAGCCACCTGGGAAGCCTGGGTATTTATTATAAGCCCAGGTGGTTGGACACCTGATGCGAACAGCCACCTCATCGGAAAAGACCCTGATGCTGGGAAAGATTGAAGGCAGAAGGAGAAGAGGGCAACAGAGGATGAGATAGTTGATGCCATCACCAATTCATTGCATATGTTCTTGGGCAAACTCTGGAAGATGGTGAGGGACAGGGATGCCTGGCATGCTGCAGTAGATGGGGTTACCAAGAGTGGGACGGGGCTTGGTGACTAAACAATAGCATATATACAATGGACTATTACTCAGCCATAAAAAGAAATGAAACTGTACCATTTGCAGAGAGACGGATAGACCAAGAGATTGTCACAGAGACTGAAGTAAGTCAGAAAAACTTTTATACATATTTATTTATAAATAAATATTTATAAATATGTATATTATTTATATATTTATAAATATTTATAAGTATATATATAATTTATATATATTTATAAATATTTATAAACACATATGTGGAATCTAGAAAAATGGTATAGATGAACTTATATGCAAAGTAGAAATAGAGACACAGATGTAGAGACACAAACTTATGGATACCAGGAGGGTCAGAGGGCGTGGGGTGGGTAGGAACTGACATATGTGCATTCTATCTGTAAAATAGATAAACTAATGAGAATTGACCATATAGCATAGGGAACTCTACTCAGTGCTCTGTGGTGACATAAATGGGAAGGAAATAAAAAAAGAGGGGATTTATGTATATGTGTAGCTAATTCCCAGGTAGATTGGTGGTAAAGAATCTGCCTGCCAATGTAGGAGATGTTAGAGATGCTGGTTTGATCCCTGGATAGGGAAGATCCCCTGGAGGAGGGCATGACTGCCCACTCCAGTATTCTTGCCTGGAGAATCCCATGGACAGAGGAGCCTGACGGGCTGCAGGCCATGGGGTCGCACAGTCTAACACGACTGAAGCGACTTAGCAGAACAGCAGAAACTAAGAAAATGTTGTAAAGCAACTATACTCCAATAAAAAAAGATTAAAAAAAAAAAAAAAAGACCAGGAGAAAACAGTGGCTCAGATCATGAACTCCTTATTACTAAATTCAGACTTAAATTGAAGAAAGTAGGGAAAACTGCTAGACCATTCAGGTATGACCTAAATCAAATCCCTTATGATTATACAGTGGAAGTGAGAAATAGATTTAAGGGCCTAAATCTGATTGCTAGAGTGCCTGATGAACTATGGAATGAGGTTCGTGACATTGTACAGGAGACAGGGATCAAGACCATCCCCATGGAAAAGAAATGCAAAAAAGTAAAATGGCTGTCTGGGGAGGCCTTACAAATAGCTGTGAAAAGAAGAGAAGCAAAAAGCAAAGGAGAAAAGGAAAGATATAAGCATCTGAATGCAGGGTTCCAAAGAATAGCAAGCAGAGATAAGAAAGCCTTCTTCAGCGATCAATGCAAAGAAATAGAGGAAAACAACGGAATAGGAAAGACTAGAGATCTCTTCAAGAAAATTAGAGCTACCAAGGGAACATTTCATGCCAAGATGCGCTTGATAAAGGACAGAAATAGTATGGACCTAACAGAAGCAGAAGATATTAAGAAGAGGTGGCAAGAATACACAGAACTGTACAAAAAAGATTTTCATGACCTGGATAATCACAATGATGTGATCACTCATCTAGAGCCAGACATCCTGGAATGTGAAGTCAAGTGGGCCTTGGAAAACATCACTACAAACAAATCTAGTAGAGGTGATGGCATTCCAGTTGAGCCGTTTCAAATCCTGAAAGATGATGCTGTGAAAGTGCTGCACTCAATATGCCAGCAAATTTGGAAAACTCAGCAGTGGCCACAGGACTGGAAAAGGCCAGTTTTCATTCCAATCCCAAAGAAAGGCAATGCCAAAGAATGCTCAAACTACTGCACAATTGCACTCATCTCACATGCTAGTAAAGTAATGCTCAAAATTCTCCAAGCCAGGCTTCAGCAATACTGAACTGTGAACTTCCTGATGTTCAAGCTGGTTTTAGAAAAGGCAGAGGAATCAGAGATCAAATTGCCAACATCCACTAGATCATGGAAAAAGCAAGAGAGTTCCAGAAAAACATCTATTTCTGCTTTATTGACTATGCCAAAGCCTTTGACTGTGTGGATCACAATAAACTGTGGAAAATTCTGAGAGGGATGGGAATACCAGACCACCTGACCTGCCCCTTGAGAAATCTGTATGCAGGTCAGGAAGCAACAGTTAGAACTGGACATGGAACAACAGACTGGTTCCAAATCGGAAAAGGAGTACATCAAGGCTGTATATTGTCACCCTGCTTATTTAACTTATATGCAGAGTACATCATGAGAAATGCTGGCCTGGAAGAAACACAAGCTGGAATCAAGATTGCTGGGAGAAATATCAATAACCTCAGATATGCAGATAACACCACCCTTATGGCAGAAAGTGAAGAGGAACTAGAAAACCTCTTGATGAAAGTGAAAGTGGAGAGTGAAAAAGTTGGCTTAAAGTTCAACATTCAGAAAACTAAGATCATGGCATCTGGTGTCATCACTTCATGGCAAATAGATGGGGAAACAGTGGAAACTGTGTCAGATGGTGACTGCAGCCATGAAATTAAAAGATGCTTACTCCTTGGAAGGAAAGTTATGACCAACCTAGACAGCATATTCAAAAGCAGAGACATTACTTTGCCGACTAAGGTCCGTCTAGTCAAGGCTATGGTTTTTCCTGTGGTCACGTATGGATGTAAGGTTGGACTGTGAAGAAGGCTGAGAAGAATTGATGCTTTTGAACTGTGGTGTTGGAGAAGACTCTTGAGAGTCCCTTGGACTGCAAGGAGATCCAACCAGTCCATTCTGAAGGAGATCAGTCCTGGGTGTTCTTTGGAAGGAATGATGCTGAAGCTGAAACTCCAGTACTGTGGCCACTTCATGCAGTGTTGACTCACTGGAAAAGACTCTGATGCTGGGAAGGATTGGGGGCAGGAAGAGAAGGGGACGACCGAGGATGAGATGGCTGGATGGCATCGCGGACTAGATGGACGCGAGTCTGAGTGAACTCCAGGAGTTGGTGATGGACAGGGAGGCCTGGTGTGCTGCGATTCATGGGGTCGCAATGAGTCGGACACGAGTGAGCGACTTAACTGAATTTTAAAAAAGAAAATCTTCAACTACCAAAGTGAGAGGCCAATAAAAAATAATGCAATAAAAAAGATTTTAAAAGAAGAAGAAAGGGGAGAGGACAAAGCACAGCACACAATGATGTCTGGCTTGGGGTAGACCCACCTGTAAGCATGAGACAAGCAGATCTGTGTGTTGCTGGTGCCCTCTGGTGGCCAAATGTGGAACCACCAGCGCATCCCTCTGAGAAATGCTTCTTGGCTCGCTTGAAGCGTTGTTAATGAATACAAGGACGGTTTGTGACTAGTAGGAAATGGATTTTGATGAGTGCTACCTCTTGGTGCAGGTAACTGGGTGAGGTGGAAAGCTCAGGAACTTTGGAGTCAATGATATGTGAATTCAAACTGTTTTCCCATCACATCTATTTGTACAGGCCATTAGCTTTCCTGAGTATCATTTTCCTAATCTGCAAAATAAGCATAATGGAGGGGGAATAGTCCACCCCTGAGAGGCCTTGGCCTTGAACTTATTCTCTGCCTCCCTGTTTGACTCTGAGTTTTTGTCCTTTCTCCCTCTGATGCCAAAAAGCTTGGCCTCCTGTGCACTGGTGCTGGATCAAATTTTGGAAGCAGAGTTTTGGGTGAAGTAGAAACTTGGCCCCTTTGAGTGCCAGGCAAAGGAGGACACAGCAGGGTTGTGCCCTCAAAAGCAGTGTGTCTCAACCCTGGGGGGTTTGGTGAGGAGTTTTATAACAATGGTTCAGAGGTGCCTTGCTGATAAGGATCAGGGTGTGTGTATTTCTTTAATTTGGCCTCAGGGGGTCTCGTGATGAGCTTCTGCAGTTTTCAGGGCTGTTAAACTGTGACCTTCTCTCTGAAATGCTTTATCAAGTAATTAACATCTTCCGCTTGTTGGGAGTTTTAGTTCTGCTTAAAGATATTTAGAGCTTAAAGATATTGTCCATTGGGTAGCCCTTGAGGGAAAACCAGGACCCTTCCCCAAGGCTTCACTATTGTTTCTGGCCTGCTCCTCCCTTATCTCTGCATCCCCACCCTTCCCTGATGAGCAACTGTCTGAATCTGCCCTTTGGAACTCAGGGAATGTCATGTAGGCTGAGGTTTATTTCCTATAAATAAGAACTGCAGGACACGGAAGGCTTTTGCGCCCAGGAGCCCCACAGGGTCTGGCTGGGTTTCACTCCCACCCACTGTTTGGGAGTTACCTTTGTCTTGGGAGTCTTAGTTAGAGAAGTACCCTCCCAGAAGTGCCTGAAAAGACAGCAATGGTCGGTCTTCCTTCAGACAGACACTGGCCCCTGTGCAGCCCCGATCAGCCCTCCACGAGGCCCCCTGACCTTGTCCCAGTGGTGGAGGGGGTGTCCCACCCCTGCAGCCCGCCCCCCGCCAGTTGCTGTCCTGATGAATCCCCTCTTCCCTTCAGCCCGTGCAGGGGCTTCTGTAGGGAGAACCGGAAAACTTTATTTCCAAGTGCACATCGCAGTTGTTCTGCTTTATATAATCACTGGCTTTTGAACTTAGAAGACAGAAACAATGTGCTTTTTTTCCTGATCTCACAAGGACTGGCACCACCTGAAGCACGGAGTGACTCCCGGGAAGCTGTCGGGCTTGCTGTGTGCACAGCCCTCCAGGTGAGAGGTATCCCAAGTGCAGAGATCAGTAAAAGCACGTCACCTGGTCCCTGAAGTCTTGCCACACTCATGCTGATGAAAATGCCACCTCCCAGAGGCACTCTGAGGGCACATGGGACTTTACAAGGTAAATGGCCAGTACAGAAGGTGGCACTCTTTCTCTTTCCTTAAAAAAGTAACTCGTTTGATGCACATTTTGTTTTTTACTTCAAAAGAAAGGTTCTTTGGCTATTTTGTCTTTTGGGCAAATGCAGAAAGGCATGGAAGACACCGGAGGCCATTAACAAACTGGAAACGTTATCTAGGGAGCATCTGCAATGGACCAGGCACTGTCCCAGGAGGAGGGGAAGCAGTGGGGGAAAAAAGAGTCATCCCTGCACCATGGAGCTCTCAGTCTAGGTGGGGAGTCCACACAGGCACAAGTAAACACCTAAAACCTGAGGTGGGGAAGGTGCTGTGAAGACCAGCCAAAGGGGCTGGGCCAGCAGGGAGCGAGGGGCAACCTCTCTCCTGAGATGACCCACGAGCTGAGGTCTATGCAGAGGGAGGGGCAGGAACAGTCCAAATCTTTGCTGTCCAGGCGTCCAGCTGTCCAGCGTAGTCCCTGGCTGTGGGTTGCTTGGTTCATTTAGGTTGTCGTCAGCTGCAGCCACCTGGCAAGGAGCCCCGCCATGGGCCTGGCACTCACTCTGCAAGGTCTTGGCTCTACGAGGTCCCAGCCGTGATGCTGGCTTCCCATGCTCCTGTCGGCAGAAGAGGTCAAGGGCATTCGGAGCTGTGTGAGGAGCTGGCGTGGAGTGACGCCCTGCCTGCGGCTCCGCGGAGGACGGCTCTGCGGAGGACGGCTCTGCGCGTCCGGCTCCTCGCTGGCGGCTCCTCGGCCTGGGAGTCTCTCTGCGCTCACTCTGGGTTTCCCGCGGCTGGCTCCTTCGCATCCTTCAGATCTTAGCCCGGATGTCACTTCCCCGGACGAGCTAGTCTCGGCCAGCCTTGCTGCACTCTCTGCCGCATCACCTGTTGGCTTCGCTGGCTGCTCTCAGGGGCCTCGAGAAGCTGCACGTGGATGTCAGTCCCGAGGGTTTGTCTGTCCCGGTTCCCCCGAGGCCCCAGCCCACAGGGCCACCTGTGCCGCAGGCACACTCGCAACACAAATGTGTGGAGCGAAGGAATATCTTCACCCTGCACATTCTCAGGGCACCTTAGATTTATGTTCCTTTCTATGATCTCTCTCTCTCTCTGGGTTCCTTAAACAGTCGACCGTAACTATATAATGGCAAAACGGGAAAATTTGAATAAATAATTCTCCCACTTGAAACATTTTTTTGAGGACCTTCACTCCTATTCAGCACACAGCCCTGCTGTCCCTTGGGTTATCTGCCAATTTATAATCCGCATGTGTTTGGTGGACATCCTTTCAGCAGCCCCCTAGACCCTGCCTTGTTATGAATGTTTCATAAATACATGAATAATTCTAAATGACTATATAATATTCCAGATACCATTGCTTGTACCTTCTCTGTGTGAGTGATTCTTTATACTGTGGTATAAGTACACAATGTGGTAAGTATCCAACTTCTATCAGATCACCTCAGTCAGTCAGTTCAGTTGCTCAGTCGTGTCCGACTCTTTGCGACCGACTCTTTGCGACCCCATGAATCGCAGCACACCAAGCCTCATCACTAACTCCCAGAGTTCACTCAAACTCATGTCCATTGAGTCGGTGATGTCATCTAGCCATCTCATCCTCTGTTGTCCCCTTCTCCTCCTGCCCCCAATCCCTCCCAGCATCAGAGTCTTTTCCAATGTGTCAACTCTTTGCACGAGGTGGCCAAAGTATTGGAGTTTCAGCTTCAGCATCAGTCCTTCCAATGAACACCCAGGACTGATCTCTTTTAGGATGGACTGGTTGGATCTCCTTGCAGTCCAAGGGACTCTCAAGAGTCTTCTCCAACATCACAGTTCAAAAGCATCAATTCTTTGGCACTCATCTTTCTTCACAGTCCAACTCTCACATCCATACATGACCACAGGAAAAACTATAGCCTTGACTAGACGGACCTCAGTCAGCAAAATAATGTCTCTGCTTTTGAATATGCTGTCTAGGTTGGTCATAACTTTTCTTCCAAGAAGTAAGCGTCTTTTAATTTCATGTCTGCAGTCACCATCTGCAGTGATTTTGGAGCCCCCCAAAATAAAGTCTGACACTGTTTCCACTGTTTCCCCATCTATTTACCATGAAGTGATGGGACTGGATGCCATGATCTTAGTTTTCTGAATGTTGAGCTTTAAGCCAACTTTTTCATTCTCCTCTTTCACTTTCATCAAGAGGCTTTTTAGTTCCTCTTCACTTTCTGCCATAAGGGTGGTGTCATCTGCATATCTGAGGTTATTGATATTTCTCCTGGCAATCTTGATTCCAGCTTGTGCTTCTTCCAGCCCAGCGTTTCTCATGATGTACTCTGCATAAAAGTTAAATAAGCAGGGTGACAATATACAGCCTTGACGTACTCCTTTTCCTATTTGGAACCAGTCTGTTTTTCCATGTCCAGTTCTAACTGCTGCTTCCTGACCTGCATGTAGGTTTCTCAAGAAGCAGGTGAGGTGGTCTGGTATTCCCATCTCTTTCAGAATTTTCCACAGTTTATTGTGATCCACACAGTCAAAGGCTTTGGCATAGTCAATAAAGCAGAAATGGATGTTTTTCTGGAACTCTCTTGCTTTTTTGATGATTCAGCGGATGTTGGCAATTTGATCTCTGGTTCCTCTGCCTTTTCTAAAACCTGCTCAGATCACCTAGGGAATGATTATTAAGATTTTTACCAATGGAAAAACTGAGGCTTAGAAAAGTGAAACCAATTTCTTCAAGGACGCACAGCAAGGGTTTAAATCATGTCTGTGCTCTGCACGAAGCCATTCAAATCTGGTTGTGTTGTCGAGGACAGTTAATGTAGTTGGTCAGTTTAGTCACTCAGTCGTGTCTGACTCTGCAATTCCATGGACTGCAGCACATCAGGTCTTCCTGTCTATCACCAGCTCCCGGAGCTTACTCAAACTCATGTCCATTGAGTTGGTGATGCCAGTTACAGTTCATGTAACCCGCTTCTAATTCCGAGCAGTGGGGTTTGTTCATATTTTGATGTTATAGACCAGTGTCCAATGGACACTTGTAATTGGGGTGAGTGGGGTGCATGAGATGATCTATTATAGTAAGCAAAAAAAAAAAAACCAAAACCTATTATACTATCAGTTTCTATCTCTTTGTACTCCCTCCATAATTCTTAACACATATCTTCAAGAACATGCATAATGTACAAGTACTGGAGGGAAAATATATATAGTGATAGTTCGCATTTCTTTTGTTTAACAGATGTGTGTTATGTATGCAAAACGTCTTGATGTTGTTGATGATGATGATAACAGCAGCTTAAGGCAATGATTATAAAGAAAGGGAAGGCACCAGGAACAGGGTATCTACTGAATAAAAAACTTTGTGCATTTTTTAGTTTTTTCTCTGAATTTGTCAGCAGAAGTCTTGACTTCTCTCTCCCAGATCGTGTTCTTAATGTGAGACTCACTGTGAAGCTCAGGATCTGCACGTCCAGCTTTCAGGATGGGTGCTCCCCCTTCTCCCCGTGACAAGCCAGGACACTCAGCAGAGAGATCCTTGGGCTAGGCTTCGAGTCCTGGCGATCTCTAGGCATGGAATCTTGGACCTTCATTCATTCCTCACACCACAAGGTTTCCCCAGGATCCTAGTGGGTGCTGGAGCCCGGCCTATGCCGCAGGAGCTCCAAGATAACCACCACATGAGCCAGCCCTCCAGAGCCGGGTACACAGAGACCATCACAAATAACGCGAGTGTGCAGGCCTTCCAAGGGGAGAATAAAGGCGGCTCTGATGGAATTTCCTTGAGGGTTGGGCATACTTCAGAGAAAACTTACAGAAAAGATATGCCTGAGCCCGGGTCTTGCAGGGTGAACAGAAGGTCAGCAGATGAACAGTAGGCGTGATGGTTTCTGTGCCAGCACATGAGGGCTTGGTATACCGAGGAGGATCAGGGCGACACTAATCTCCCATGTTGGATCACTGCCTATGGCGGAAGTGGTTTCCAGAGGTACTTTGGAAGAGTGGGCAGGGCCCAGATCACAGAGGACTCTGAATGTCAAAGGGCTTGACTATCGCTCTAAAGGCTGTGCCGAGCCGTGAGAAGGGTAAAGTAGGAGAGCAGCCATTTAGGTCTAAACCATTTGTGCAATGATGTGGAAGAGGAGAGAAAGGGTTTGTTACACAAGCGAAGGCAATCCAAGGAGGCAAGACCAAAGTAGTTAGAGGGAAATGGGCTGAGGGTGGTTATGGAGGAGGCGAAATTAGTGGGACTTCACAGCAACCAGATTCATTAAGCAAGAGGGGCCCAGGTTGATTTCAACGATGTGACTTGGTGGGTAGTATTATTGACCAAGATAGGCACTGGGGAGAAAGACCTGATCTGTAGAAAATACTATTATATTTGAAAAGAAATATTCAAAAGGCAACTGGTGATGTGGGTCTGGACATCAGAGACAAGTCCTTGCTTGGGGATGGGTGTCTTTGGGAGTCATTAGCTTAAAGAGGGTTTGGGGAATCCCAGGAATATCTAAGAGGACAAATAACCTTGGCTGATAGCATTTGCTTATTGCAGCAAATGCTGTAATTGTTAAGAGCTTTGTAAATTGTAGGAGCTTTGTAAAATTGTAAATAGTCCCACCATGATGGATTGCAAGCTACCAATGGGGCTTCCCTGGTAGCTCAGAGGTTAAAGTGTCTGCCTCCAATGCAGGAGACCTGGGTTCGATCCCTAGGTTGGGAAGATCCCCTGGAGAAGCAAATGGCAATCCACTCCAGTATTCTTGCCTGGAGAATCCCATGGACGGAGAAGCCTAGTAGGTTACAGTCCCCCGGGTTGCAAAGAGTCGGACACGACTGAGCGACTTCACCAATGGATCACTGAATGCAGAGTTGGGTTTGATGCCTACTGTCTGCTCTTGTGAGCTGGGATGAGCCAGCTGGACACATAGCAATGGTCACACCTCCAAGTATGGTGAAATCTCTCATCTGCTGGAAGCCTGTGGGATTTCTCTGCATAGCTCATCCAGTGAATTGTGTGTGTCTCCTGTGCGTGCTTCCACGTGATGCAATATCAGTAAACGGATGGGGACTTTGTTTTTGCTGCTTCACTGCAGAGTGTACAGACCCCTCCTCCTGCTTCTTGGTGACCCCAGGCAGGCTCTGCTGGGTCTACAGAAATCTGGGAGCCACCTCCCAGGGAAGGCTTTTCCCCAGGGCTCCACCTACAGAGCCTCCAAAGTTCCCAGAGTTTCCAAGTGGCACTGACCCAATTTCAGGTTCTCCCATATCTTCTCCAGCACAGGGAAACCTGCTTTTTGTTTCCATGTTGCTGAGGAAAAAGGTTGAAGCTCTTAACACAATATTAAAGTCATAGCAGCACAGCCTTTTCACCCCTTAGCCTTTTGTCTCTTTTGATCAAATTGTGTCGAATTCAAGAGGCCTTTTTCTGGGCTTTTCTTTGTCACATTGTCAAGCCTCCCTGTCTCATGTTTGCTTTTCTCTTCCTTTGAAAGTTACAATTCCTCAGACACCCGTGCAGGGTTCAGCTGCTGTCATGGGGAGCAAGGCATCTGCTCTTCTCAGTAGGGCTCAGCAAATGAGGGTGATGGGAAGAGGAGGGGCTGGGATGGTGTGCTGTGGGGGGTGGGGGAGTGCATGAGGGGTGCTGCTAATCAGAGCAGAGGAGCCTCAGCTCTTCCCCGTCAAAGGCCATGAAGCAGAGCAGAGGGAAGGGGCACTTGGGGACTAGAGAGCCCTGGGGTCAGTCCCTGTCTTTTTTCTGGCCTTGAACAAATGGTTTCATGGCTCTAAGCCTGTTTCCCAATTTGCACAACTGAATACCTACTTCATGGGGGTGTTCTGAGGATGAGAAAAGGGCACTGCAAAGCTCTGGGCTCAGTGTCTGGTATGTGGGATGTTCCTGTCAAGTGAAACTGAATATATAGCAAGTCACAAAAGCAGGCAGTAGCTGGGGGTCTCGTCAGGGGCTCAGCAGTGTGGAGGGGATCTGAGAGGGGCTAGACTCAGGGTGAGCAGCAGCTGTGGGTGACCATTCTGGGCCTCAAGTGACCAGGCTGTGAATGTGGGGAGGGAGGGGGATCCAGCTCCCAGGAGAACACACTTTGTGGTGCTTGTTCATGGAAACAGCAAAAGCAGCCGCTGGGACTGAGTGAGAGCTCAAAATGGGGATTGCTATGACTTCTCAGATGCCTCGATTTTTGTTTTCCTAATTATAAAAGTATATTCAGGTGTAGAAATCATGGGGAATACAAAAAATAACAAAGAAAGAGAGAATATACCTTAAAAGACAGAGAAAAATAGTACTTAGACTTTTTATTCAGTGTACGCACATGTATATTTTTAAAAATATGTCTTTGGCTACATATTATATCCACAGTTGTAGTTCCTGATTTTTTACTTAATATTACATCAACAAACACTTGCTCTTGTCATTTCATAGTTGCTTTAAAAAAATGTTTTTAGTTACTGTCCAATATTCTGTTCTAAAACACTGTTGATTTGTTTCTTAGCTATTTCCCTTTCCCTCCACCTTTAAAAATAACGCTTAGAGGAGAATTCTTGTAGCTGAGACTTTATCCTCACCTGAGATTAGTTCCTGTTCTGGACTGAGTGTTTGCATTTGCCACCCTCCCCAACCCCTGCACCCCTTCTCAACTCAGTGAAAATGAAACCAAAGCAACTACAACAGGGCCTTTGGAAATTAGGTCACGAGGGTGGAGCCCTCATGAATGGGATTAGTGCCTTATAAGAAAAATTATGAGAGAGCTTGCTTCTTATCTCTGCTATGCAAGGATACAGTAAAAAGAAGACCATCTGAAAATCAGGAAGCAGGCCCCCGCCAGACACCAAATCTGCCAGCACCTTGATCTTGGTCTTCCCAGTCTCCAGAACTGTGAGAAATCAAAGTGTGTTGAAGTCTTCCAGTCTACAGGAACTTGTTACAGCAGCCTCAACCCACTGGGACATTTCACAAGGCTGTATTTATAGAACTGGATAATGTCAAAAGGGTATCAACATTTTTTAGATTTTAGATCCATTTTGCCCTTCAGAGAAAGTGCCCAAATTATCCATCCCTCTGCAGCATCTGTGTTCTAGCCAATCAGTTATTTGCGCATAAACCTCTTGAAGGTCTCTGTGTGTCTTTGGTGGAGCTCATGCACTTCATGTTAAAGAATGCTACGTTACTACAGCAATGGACAAGGTTAAAACAAGACCGGATGGCAGAGCCGGCTCAAACAGAAGAGAGACATCTCCACAGACCAGAAATCGAACTGAAATTCCAAACGGTGGGTGATCCTGAAGATATGTGAGCCACACGTGAGAAGAAACGACTCAGAGCTCAAGTTCTAGGAGGTGGAGTGATTAAAGCCGTTTTGCAAGGGAGGTGACAGAGCCAGGCTCCCCACCAGAGGTATGTCCTCATGCCTTTGAGAAGAGTTGGATGCCTCTGCTGCCAAGCTGCTCTGTCTTACCCCTGAGGAGCTTCAGACAGAAGAGCAGGGTTCATGCGCCAACAGCAGACGTAACGACTGGGCCATTTTCTGGCTCTGTGACAAGATCGGGGTCCTCATCAGCTTTGTCCTGGTGATATCAATAGCTTATTGGAATGAGAACTGGCTTTGGAAATTACCATTTACTAAAAGTCTAAAAGAATATCAGCTCTGGGTGTTCTTTGGAAGGAATGATGCTAAAGCTGAAACTCCAGTACTCTGGCCACCTCATGCGAAGAGTTGACTCATTGGAAAAGACTCTGATGCTGGGAGGGGTTGGGGGCAGGAGAAGGGGACGACAGAGGATGAGATGGCTGGATGGCATCACCGACTCGATGGATGTGAGTCTGAGTGAACTCCGGAAGTTGGTGATGGACAGGGAGGCCTGGTGTGCTGCGATTCATGGGGTCGCAAAGAGTTGGACACGACTGAGTGACTGAACTGAACTGAACTGAAAAGTCTAAAAAGTATTTTAAAATAAAAATGTACAGACTATTTAGAAAAAAAGTATAAGAACTTAAGAAATATAAACAACAGAAGAATATGAGAAAGAAGAAATTATAGACCTTAGGAGAAAAAAAAGGCAGGACAGAATGGATGTGTTTCACATTGGAAATGGGTGCTGAGGTGTATAACTAGATACAGCACGTGGAGGAAGGTGTTTAAAAAATAAAGCAAGCAGTGAAGAGACACGAGGGTGGGCAGGACCCCAAGGCTTGTCTTATGAGTGGAGGGAATGGAAGAGAAGCACTGTTTGAAGATATGCTTATTAGGAACATTCTGGAAAATAAGTGAGATATGAGTTCTTACATCAAAAGCTCACTCAGAACCCTGAAAAAGGAGAACTAAAAATAAATTATGTTCGCCCACATTGTAATGAACTGTAGAACATCGAGGCTAAAAAAGAACATATAGAGTCATCAGAGGAAAAATAACAGATACTTATAAAAGCAGTTACTTAATAGCAATTTTTTATGTTGGCAGACTTCTCATCATCAGACTCTTTTATTGAAGTATAGTTGATTTATAATGTTATGTTAATTTCCGGTGTGTAGCAAAGTGATTCAGTTATATACACAAGCATATATATACATATATATTCAGATTCTCTTATAGATCACTACAAAATACTGAGTATAGTTCCCTGTACTAATCAATAGGTCCTTGTTGATTATCTAACTTATAGCAGTGTGTGTCAATGGTGTACTTTAAAAAGGTAAAAGTGACATTCTTAAACTTTGATGTTTTAAAATATAAACTAACATTTTATATTAAACAGTTAAAACTCAAGAATGAGGGCAAAATAAAGATACTTTCTGATACATAGAAAATAAATTTACCACCCAGAGACCTGTATTAAAAAAGTCATCAATGAGTGCATTTGAGCTAGAAGAGAAGTGAACACAGAGAGGAGATGGGAAAGGAACAACGGTAAACAAACTTCGAGAAAATATCTTGGTAAACCGAATTAACCTTTGATATCAAAATTATTTTGATGTGCTTTTTAAAAGGTGAGACTAAAACTCTAAATAAAAAAAGTGTGTGTGTGTGCATGTTTGTGCAAGGTGGAGGCTCTATTTTTGGCAGGTGTGCCTGGGTGTGTCCTGTGGTGCCCCCCCCCCCCCCCCCCCGGGGACC
>SJYG01000321.1:469719-494322 GCA_006410535.1 Litocranius walleri
CCCCCCCCCCCCCCCCGGTGGATTCTCAAGGATCTGCGGGTGGCAGCTCCCCGCAAACTTCTGCCATCCGTGTTAAGTCGCTTCAGTCGTGTTCGACTCATAGCGACCCTCTGGACTGTGGCCCGCCAGGCTCCGTATGTCTCCTGAACCGGGAGGCAGGTTCTTTAGCACTACCGCCACCTGGGAAGCCGTCCAGCAAGCCCAGATGCATCCTCTTCAGTGGGGTTTGGGTCCATGCTTGAAAAACAGGACCTTGTAACACAACGCCCAGCCATATTACTTCCCTGGAGGCTACAGCTCAGCCCCAGGAGTAGAGCTCAAATATTCTTTAGACTTCTCTTTATCTCCTTGTAGAAATCTCTCCTTACTCCAGTCTCCAATTATACTTAATGCTGCTTTAAAATGCATTTTCCCTTTCCAAATCACTGTGTGGTTCCTGTCTCTTGATTGGACTCCGAATAAAACAAGGCTTTGCCTTGGCCAGGAGGAAGATAGAAACATAAATTAACTATTGACACGTTTAGGAAAGCCTGTTAATTTTGTGATTTAAAAATGTAAGAGTAAAGGTTAAAAGAATAGAAATATAACTTCTAGCCTCTCAATTAGCAAGAAAAAAAAGCATACAGAAATATTTATTAAGACAACAGAAGGCAGTAAGGTGTTGACATTTTGAAAAGTTGCTAAAATTGCAGAATCATGTTTCTTGTATTTATTTTTATGGTTTCAATATGCAAAGCAACATTGAAACTGAAAGTGAAATTGTTAATCACTCAGTCATGTCTGACTCTCTGGGACTCCATGGCCTATATAGCCCACCAGGCTCCTCTGTCCATGGAATTCTCCAGGCAAGAATACTGGAGTGGGTAGCCATTCTCTTTTCCAGGGGATCTTCCCGACCCAAGGACCAAATCTGGGTCTCTGGCATTGTAGGCAGATTCTTTACCCTCTGAGCCACCAGGCAAGCCCCATCAAACAACATTATATGTTGTTTATTGATGCACACATTAGTAAGTAGATAAATACCACAAAATGACCCACGCCGAATGTCCGGCAGTGACTGGTCCTGGAGAGGGTGGGACGTCTAGGGTCAGGCTGTGGTTCACTGGAAGTCAGAAGCAAATCTACAGTAGCCCATCTCCCCCTTACCTGTGGTTTCCCTTCCGCAGTTTCAACTACCTGTTGTCAACTGCAGTCTGAAAATGCCAAATGGAAAATTCTGGAAATAAGGAGTTCAAAAGTTTTAAATTGCACAATGTTCTGAGTAGCGTAAGGGAATCTCACACTGTCCCCCTCCATGCTGCCGAGAACAGCTCATCCCTTTGTCCTTTGTCCAAAGCATCACACCCAATAGTTACTCAGTAGCTGCCTGGGCTATCAGATGGCTTGTTGGGGCATCATATGGCATGTGTGCAAGTAACCTTCAATTTACTTAATAATGCAACCTGCAAGAGTAGTGTTGCTGGCAACTGGGAGATCTAAAGAGAAGCCCTAAGAACCTCCTTGAAGTGAACAGGTGAACATTCTTTACTCAGTAAGGAAAGAAAAAAAATCATGGGCTGAGGTTGCTAAGCTATGTGGTAAGAATGAATCTTCCAACTGTGAAACTGTGAAGAAGGAGAAAAATAACGCTAGTTGCTGGTGGTGCTGCCGCATCCTGAACAGCGGGTGATGGGTTAGTGAAGAGGAGAAGGCATTACATTTGTACCAGAACCTATCTTGAGAGAGGTGGAAGGCCCTTTTACACATTTATGTAACTTTTATGACTGTTTATTGCTATAATTGTTCTATTTTATTATTGTTATTGCTGTTAATCTCTTACGGTGCCTAATTCATAAACTCTCACATGGGAATTCATGTTTGGTGCTGTGTGTGATTTCAGGCATCCGCTGGGGGTGTTTGAATGTATTCCCCAAGGATAAAAAACTGAAGCAAACATGACATGATGCTAAGATCTGATAAAGTGGATGACAGGTATAAAACTATGAGATTACATAATTAGAACGTATATAAACAGTCTACGGGTTAAAGACACTTACCTGTCTACATGCTGCAGTCCATGGGGTTGCAAAGAGTCAGACGCAACTGAGTAACTGAACGATGAAGACATGTCTAGGAGAAAGGTTATTTGAGACTCAAATGGGAAACTTGATGACTATTATTTCTTTTTCTTTGGCCATACCACACGTCATGCGTGATCTTGGTTTCCCGACCAGGGATCAGATCCAAGACCCCTGCACTGAGCGCATGGAGTCTTACCCACTAGACTACCAGGGAAACCCCAATAAATACTTCTTAATTTGAATTGGAGCAAACTTCCAACTTAACTGGGGCTTCCCAGGTGGTGCTAGTGGTAAAGAACCATCTGCCAGTGCAAGAGATGTAACAGATGTGGGTTCAGTCCCTGGGAAGATCTCCTGGAGAAGGGCATGGCGACCCACTCCAATATTCTCGCCTGGAGAATCCCCATGGACAGAGGAGCCTGGTGGGCTGTAGTCCATAGCGTTCCAAGAGTCAGACACGACTGCAACTTAATTATGCCAAGGCTTGCTTTTTCCTTTAACCAGTAAATAATTCCCACTAGAGTCTGGGGGATGGGGTAAAGAGATCCCCAAGTACATTCCTCCCCTTGGTCTACAATGCAGCCTTTATGACGGGCACGGCCCCTCACCCAGCCTCACCTCCTGCCATTCCTCCCATGCACATACTCTGCCATAGTAATGGATATCCTTTCTGTTTCTGAAATGCTGTGCTTTTCATGACTTGGCCTTAGGACATGTTGCATCATTGTCTTTCAGTGCTATTTCCCCTTTCCTAACTGGCAAGCTTACCTTACATATGACCCTGCCTCCTGTCTGAATCCTTCCCCAGTCCTGCAGTGGAGTTAGCTACCCCCCTAGTCCACGTCCTCACAGTACTTTGCACAGCCCCTGTCGAAATGCATTTAAGGGCATGTCTGTGATCGCAACAGATAACCCCTTTTTGAAGACACAGACTGTACTGAAATGGCACAGCTAAAGTCATGCATTATACCCGCTGTTCGTTCAGCACCAAACACAGATTATATCTAACCATGTCAGTCATCAATTTCTATTCTGTAAATGTGGAAATTGAGTCTCTGAAGGGGTTCAATTCAGTTCAGTTCAGTTCAGTCGTGTCCGACTCTTTGCGACCCCATGAATTGCAGCATGCCAGGCCTCCCTGTCCACCACCAACTCCTGGAGTTCACTCAGACTCATGTCCATCGAGTTGATGATGGCATCCAGCCATCTCATCCTCTGTCGTCCCCTTCTCCTCCTGCCCCCAGTCCCTCCCAGCATCAGGGTCTTTTCCAATGAGTCAGTTCTCTGCATCAGGTGGCCAGAGTACTGGAGTTTCAGCTTCAACATCAGTCACTCCAGTGAACACCCAGGACTGATCTCCTTCAGAATGGACTGGTTGGATCTCCTTGCAGTCCAAGGGACCCTCAAGAGTCTTCTCCAACACCACAGTTCAAAAGCATCAATTCTTCGGCTCTCAGCCTTCTTCACAGTCCAACTCTCACATCCATACATGACCACAGGAAAAACCATAGCCTTGACTAGACGGACCTTAGTCGGCAAAGTAATGTCTCTGCTTTTGAATATACTATCTAGGTTGGTCATAACTTTTTTTCCAAGGAGTAAGCGTCTTTTAATTTCATAGCTGCAGTCACCATCTGCAGTGATTTTGGAGCCCCAAAATGAAGTCTGACAGTTTCCACTGTTTCCCCACCTATTTGCCATGAAGTGATGGGACCGGATGCCGTGATCTTCGTTTTCTGAATGTTGAGCTTTAAGCCAGCTTTTTCACTCTCCTCTCTCACTTCTCTGAGGGGCTCAGCAGCCTGCTAAGGTCACACAGCTGGAAAATGGTAGAGCCAAGATGAGAAGTCTGTGTTTGTCTCACTCTACTCTGTGCTGCTTCTCAGCCTTATTCACCTCTAGGGCCCTAGGGTCTGGTGCAGAGCTGAGTACATTGCTGTTGTTCAGCCACTCGATTGTGTTGGACTCTTTGCAACTGCACGGACTGCAGCACGCCAGGCTTCCCTGTCCTTCACCGTCTCCTGGAGCTTGCTCAAACTCATGCCCATTGAGTCGGTGATGCCATCCAGCCATCTCCTCTTCTGTCACCCGCTTCTCCTCCCGCCTTCCATCTTTCCCAGCATCAGGGTCTTTTCTAGCAAGTACAGCTGAGGACAGCCTATGCACAGCCAAGTACGTAGCAGACCCCAGTAAATATCTGATGAATGAATGAAAGAAAAAATGAATGCACAGGTGAGTGAACAAGCCCTGGAACCAGTGGAGGCAGAAATTTACTCGTATGTAGAGAGCAGATAATATTAACTGCCCATTGTTTCTACTTTGCATTCTAATGGGTTTACAGCAAAGGGCACCTGGGCAGGAAAACAGTGCATCCCCCACATTTCATTACTGATTAAAACGATTCAAGATGTAACATGAATGACTTCAAATAAGCAAACCGAGCAAATGCAAGAAACAGCAGAAAACAGAATGTAGAAATGGAGGTAACATAAATTGGATCTGAAATATTTGGGTCTCACAAATGAGAAATCAGAAGACGGGGTTGCTTCCTTTAGCTTTGCTCGGCAAGCAAGTTAAAAAGGCAAAAACAGAAAATAGCAACATTGAGGCCTGAATTCTTAAAAACATATAGTATTTCAAATGGTCCTTTCATTCAGAGATCTCAAAGTATTCAGCAATATGTTTACCTTTGGCTGTGTGTATGTGTGTGTGTGTGTGTGTGTGTGTGTGTGTGAGAGATCAGTAGTGTCTGACTCTTTGCGACCCCCATGGAAACTTTCCAGGCAAGAATACTGGAGTGGGTTGTCATTTCTTACTCCAGGGGATCTTCCTGACCCAGGGATAAAACCTGAGTCTCTGTGTCTCCTGCATTCCAGGCGGATTCTTTACCACTTCACCACCTGGGAAGCCCTTTTGCCAAACATACCAGTTAAAGGAGAAGCACTACCTGGTTAGCCTTGGAGGTGGAAGAATGAGGGGCTTCAGGAATCAGTCCTGGGACTGCGGCTGACATTCAGGCAGACAAGGAAGTGTGTGTTGTCTCGCAAATGATGCAAGGGCTATTTGTGCGATGTGCTCATTCATCCAGCATAGCAGGGTTCAAGTGTTGGGGAGGTCAGGGCCAGAATGCTGGCTCTGGAGTTTTCCACCCATCCATCTCCAGGCACGGCAGTGACTCCCTTCTTTGAGTCATTTCAGCTGTAAATGGACATAACAATACCCATTATATCTGATGCTATTAGTACTCATTTTACGGATAAGCAAAATGAGTCTCAGAGAAATTAAGTGACCTGCTCAAGGTTGTAGCGATAAGAAGTGGTGGTGTTGGAATCCAGACCTTGGGCTCTGACTTAATCCTGTATGGTCCCCCAGCTCCTCCATCCTCTCTCCCTGCCTTATCCTTCTCTTTTCTGATAAGCCAGAAAGATGTGATAACTGTGAGGATTAAGAATGCCTGGTGTAGGGACATCCCTGGTAGACCAGAGGTCAAGACTTTGCCTTCCAATGCAGGGGGTATGAGTTCAATCCCTGATCAGGGAGTTAAGATCAGGAGTTAAGATGCCTTGTGGCCAAAAAAACCAAAACAGAAAGAACAGAAGCAATATTGCAACAAATTCAATAAAGACTTTGACAATGGTCCACATCAAAAAAATCTTTTTGAGAAAAGGAGAATCCCTGGTGCAAACTAGTTGGGGGAGGTTCCAGCAGCAGGAAGGGCTCTCTCAAAACTGGATGCCCTTGTTAGGTAAACATGTTGCGGAAACATCTCTTCCCTTTCAGGATACACGTCATGGCCACTAGGTGGCAGAGTTGTGAAGCCAAAGATCCCAGAGCAGGCCAACTCAAGAGCCAGAGTCTCCACAGATATCACAGCAAGTTCACTTTTTGACAGCTTTGAAGTTCAAAGGCAAAAGAGACTTCTTCTCTTTCTAAAACAATTCCTCTTTTGCAACCAGGGGCTTATTTAAACAAACCTAGCATTCCCCTCCCCTGAGTAAACTCCTTTGGCCCTCCATCTATCTATCCACTTATGCATCCATCCATCTACCCACTTATGCATCCATCCGTCGACATACCCATCCACACATCCAGCCTTCCATACATCCTTTAAATATTTATGAATATGTAGTATGTTCCAGGCACTGCTCAGCACTGGGGATACAGCAGTGAGCAGACAGATCCAGAATTCACTCTCAGCGAGCTTACGTCTTACTGGGCAAATATGGACATTAAACCAATAACCACACAAATAAGTAGGCCATTGCAGCCCAGGACACAGGTTGTTAGAGAAGGGCTCATGTTACCTAAGGGACCCGAATGTTCTGATGAATGTGGTAGCTGAGAGAGGTGGGATGGGTGGGAGACTTCCAAACTTAGAGAAGACAACGTAGAGAGGGCCTGGGTGTGAAACGAGTGAGGTTCAACGCAGACCTGCGAGTGGAGGGGAGCCCAGGGCAGTGGGAGAGGAGGGTGGACATTCAGCTTATTGGAACTTTTCAAATTCAAAAATCAAAACCATATTTCCAAAGTAATTCCAGCTTGGCCTGCCCTTGTTCTTTTCTCATTATTCTCCAGTAACTCAGTTTGGATTAAGGGGAGGAATGAGGCAGGGGCTACAGTTAGGGTGTGTGTTTCTGTCGATTTGATGGGGAGTTTCAGGTCTGCAAAACTGAGAATGATGGAGGGAAAAAGGGTGGGAAGAAAGATGAACAGATAGGTTCATCATCTGCTTCCTTCCAGAAAGTCTTCTGGGCAGCTAGATAGGAGGGATCATGAAGAGGGCAGTATGTGAGGAGGAAAAGTTGCACGATGCCTCTCTGTCAGCAGAGAGCAGATTTAAGGCTGAGCAGGGCCGAGACATTGTGGTGAGATCAAGCATTACCCTCAACAGACTCGGGTTTCATTTCCAGAGTTGCCCTGCCTAGGCATGTGCTCTTTGGCAAGAAAATTTCATCTCTATGAAATGCCATGTGGGGACAGTAGCACCACCTTGAAGAAGCAAGTTCAAGCTGCAGAAGCTATTTCTGTGGAGTGTTTCATGCAGTGGGTGTTATGATGATGACCACGGAACCCATCCTAGGTCTGGGGATCCAGTTTGTTCAACCCAGACCATGGTGGTGCCTCTGATTACTGAATCATTCAACCAGAACAGCCCTGACCCATGGGTCCATTCTGGCCATTTTACAGATGGGAAGACTGAGGCTCAGCACTGGGAGGGATTGCTCAAGGCTTTGGCCTTCCTACAACCCAGGGTTTTCCCCACAATGACACCTACAGAGGCCTACCTTGGCTCATGGGTCTCCTGTATAGGACTTGGAGAGCTACTAAGGAGGGACAGTATTGGCAAACAGGAAGAACTGATTTGCTCTACTTGGGTCCAAGATCATCATAATTGTTGTTCAGTTGCCAAGTTGTGTCCCACTCTTTGTGACTCCTTGGGCTGCAGCACACCAGGCCTCCCTGCCCTTCACCAGCTCCTGGAGCTTGCTCAAACTCATGCCCATTGAGTCAGTGATGCCATCCAACCATCTCATCCTCTGTTGTCCCCTTCTCCTCCCACCTTCAATCTTTCCCAGCATCAGCGTCTTTTTCTGTGAGTTGACTCTTTGCATCAGGTGGCCAAAGAATTGGAGCTTCAGCTTCATCATCAGTCCTTCCACTGAGTACTCATCATAATAGTGACTGCTGTATCCTAGAAGTCACATTCAACACTTTACAGGAGGGAAACATCCAACCTCCTGCGTCCCTGAAAAGTGGGTGTTATTATACCCGTTTTCCAAATGAGGAAACTGAGGTTCAGACAGATTACATTTTCTCATCAAAGATCCCATAGCTGGGAAGTGACAAGTCTGGAAGTAAAATCTCAGCCTGACACCCTGTGTTCTCTACCTTCTACCCTTATTATTTCATGTGACCCTCCCCTCTTTACAGGTGAGGCAACAGGCACACAAAGGTACCATCGCTTTGCTGGGAGCTGCTGGGAGTCACACCCATGATTTGAACTGGTGATGTAAACACTTGTGCTTCTAAGGATCTCCAGCCCTGAAATCTCTCACTTCACGAGTGTCACCCAGGCCTTTCTGCATCCCTGGCCCTCAGCCACCTCAGCGCTTTTTACCTTTGTTTTCCTCCTGGAAGCACAGAGAAGACAATTGTAGATTTAATGAGGATCTTGGTCCGTGCCATGTATCAGATCTTTGCTGAGCCCTTCTGTATATATAGCCCTAGCCTCCTCATGTGTAAGATGGAGTCACCAGGTTGACCTCTTAAGGTTGTCTGAGACTGATTCAGTGACATGATGACGATGAGAAACCAGAGTCCAGTCTCTGGGGGAACACGTAAGTTCCACTGACCGGGAAACGTGACCAGGAAGAGGCTGCAACCGAAACCAAGCCTCATGCTGCTTACGAAACTCCAGGCTGCTCTGGCTTGTCCTGTTCTGTAGAGCAAGGCATCCTGATTCTTCCCAAAATGCAGCAATGGAGCAATCGTTGTATTTGTTCACAGCAGTGAGTTAATCAGAACAGACTTCCTGCGGCTGGCAACTAGAGCAGGGGAAGGAAGGGGCCGGTCCTCCAGCTCCTCCAGCTACACCCAGCCTCCCTGGGGATGGAAGGATGAATATCCTGGCATGTCTGCAACCTGCTCAGTTTCATTCTGGCATAGAGGTTGGAAAGCTCTGTAAACTCCACTGCTTGTAAGAAGCACCCGGGGAGTTTGGAAAAGACCCCAGGGCCCAGGGTTCATCCAGCAACATCAGGATCTCTGGAAGTGAGAACCAGGCATCAGAATCTTTTAAAGTTCTCCAGGTACCCTCCAGTGTAGAACAAAGTTTGAGTACCTATGATCCAAGGAACTTATCCTTTTAGAAAATTCTTCTTCCCCCAGTTTGGGTGGGACTTGTCTTTAACACTGAGCTAAGATCAGGCTCTTGGTCACATACAGTATCTGGTTCACAAGACAGGGGGAACTCCTTGGAGTTGTTTGGAAGTAGGGCAAGAAAGAGACTCAGACCAAGGGGTAATTTGTGCTGCCCAGGAAGAAGAAAGTCAGGAAATGCTCACTGTGAGCACATTAAAGAGGACTCATTTTCCCTTGACGCTGGTAGAATCCACTCTATCTCCCCAAGTAATTTTCTTCAATTCGACCATCGGTTTTTGGGCACCTGCTCTAATGTATCCAGGACTATGTTCAATGTCAGTGATACATAGCTGATACATAGTTTAATAAACCACAGTTAAACTCTGAGCCGTGTGTGTGGGAGGAACGAACAGAGAGATGACAATGCTATGACTTAAGAATCCAGTCAAGATTAGTGAAAAGTCCTATGAGAAGCCAATGAAATGCTGCCTCACTTAGTCTAAAGGGAATGGCTCCCCAGCAAAGTGGGTTTTGAGGGATAAATAGGAGTAAACTGGGGTGTAAAGATTCTTGGTTTGCGATATGCTTGGGAAATAGCTTGCAGCTGGTTGCTCGGGAGAGGAAACAAGCTGGATCATGGAGATTCTTGAGTACCAGACTGAACTTGGACTTTGTCCTGTAGGGAGTGAGAAACCTTGGAAAGAGAAAATGTGTAATCCTATTTTTTCCCCACGGATGTTACCATAGTGCTATGAATTAAAAGTAATGAACTCCTGTGGCTGATTCATGTCAATGTATGGCAAAACAAATACAGTATTGTAACGCAGAATAAAGTATTAAAAAAAAAATAAAATACTGAAGAGGTAAAAAAAATAAAAGTAATGAACTCTATATAGCACTTCAAAAATGATTCAAGCAGGGCTACATAAAACAGAAAAAGCAAGTGGTATGAGACGATATAAGCATGATATTATTTATTTGAAGTTAAAAACATGACAAAAATATAGTGTATTGTTTATAGCTACATGCTATATATAGTAAAAGTACGGCATCATTCCTGGAATGATTCCCAACAGTTTCTGGATGGTGGTTCTCCCTGGGGAAGGACAGAAGACTTGAGATCAAGAAGGGATATACAAGATGATTTAATTGTATCCACAAGTTTTTCTTTCTTTACATAAATAGTAAAAAGATCTGAAGCAAATGACTAAATGGTGAGATGCTTAAGGCCAACATATACCTTATAATATGTGTTTGTGTGCGTGTGCTCAGTTGCTTAGCTATGTCCAACTCTTCGTGATCCTATGGACCGGGGCCTGCCCGGCTCCTCTGTCCATGGGGTTCTCCAGGCAAGAATACTGGAGCGGGTTGCCATGCCTTCCTCCAGGCATCTTCCTGACCCAGGGATTGAACCCATGTCTCCTGCGTCTCCCGCATTGGCAGGCCGATTCTTGGCCACTGAGCCACCTGGGTTACACTGCATCTCCCCTAAATTTTCTCTCTGTTAAAAATATTCATAGTAAGAACTCCAATACTTTGGCCACCTGCTGCGAAGAACTCACTCATTTGAAAAGACCCTGATGCTGGGAAAGACTGAAGGGGGTAGGAGAAGGGGACGACAGAGGATGAGATGGTTGAATGGCATCACCGACTCAATGAACGTGAATTTGAGTGAACTCTGGGAGTTGGTGATGGACAGGGCAGCCTGGCGTGGTGCAGGTCATGGAGCTGCAAAGAGTCAGACACGACTGAGCGACTGAACTGAACTGAAGAATATTTTGAAAACACAGTTATAAAGCAATGTTCTTCCCTCTCCAGACACCCTTCCCATTTCTTGTGTACTTTTTAGTGCCTTTATGTTTTCCATCAGATGCATTTAAAAGAGAAGTGTGTCCAAAACTGTTCTCTATATAGAATCACGGAACAATTAATTTCATGGGCTTTGGAAGTAGTTTAAAGATGCTCAAGATACAGTTCAGTTCAGTCGCTCAATCGTGTCTGACTCTTTGCGACCCCATGAATCGCAGCACACCAGGCCTCCCTGTCCATCACCATCTCCCGGAGTTCACTCATACTCATGCCCATCAACGTGATGCCATCCAGCCATCTCATCCTCTGTTGTCCCCTTCTCCTCGTGCCCCCAATCCCTCCCAGCATCAAAGTCTTTTTCCGATGAGTCAACTCTTCGCATGAGGTGGCCAAAGTACTGGAGTTTCAGCTTTAGAATCAGTCCTTCCAAAGAAATCCCAGGGCTGATCTCCTTCAGAATGGACTGGTTGGATTTCTTTGCAGTCCAAGGGACCCTCAAGAGTCTACTCCAACACCACAGTTCAAAAGCGTCAATTCTTCGGTGGTCAGCCTTCTTCACAGTCCAACTCTCACATCCATACATGACCACTGGAAAAGCTATAGCCTTGACTAGACGGAACTTAGTCAGCAAAGTAATGTCTCTGCTTTTGAATATGCTATCTAGGTTGGTCATAACTTTTCTTCCAAGGAATAGGTGTCTTTTAATTTCATGGCTGCAGTCACCATCTGCAGTGATTTTGGAGCCCAAGAAAATAAAGTCTGCCACTGTTTCCACTGTTCCCCCATCTATTTGCCATGAAGTGATGGGACTGGATGCCATGATCTTCATGTTCTGAATGCTGAGCTTTAAGCCAAATTTTTCACTCTCCCCTTTCACCTTCATCAAGAGGCCCTTTAGCTCCTCTTCACTTTCTGCCATAAGGGTGGTGTCATCTGCATATCTGAGGTTATTGATATTTGGTTTCTCCCAAACTTTGAACTTTGCTCCCCTGTTTTTTTCTGTGATTAGAAATACTTCCTTGGTAACGGTCATTGTCTTCAAAGCTTAGAGACACATTTTGTAATTTCAATATGGGACTGAAACTGGCTTCTGCCATAAATGAATGGAAAACGAGAAAGATTTCATAGAAATAAAAGCCTCAATGTAAGTCATGAGGGGGTTTCTCTGGTAGTTCAGCTGGTAAAGAAAGTGAAAGAAAAGTGAAGTCACTCAGTTGTGTCTGACTCTTTGCGACCCCATGGACTGTAACCCACCAGCCTCCTCCATCCATGGAATTTTCTAGGCAAGAGTAGGTTGCCATTTCCTTCTCCAGGGGATCTTCCCAACCCAGGGATCGAACCTGGGTCTCTCGCATTGCAGGTAGATGCTTTACTCTCTGAGCCACCAGGGAATCCCTGGTAAAGAATCCACCTGCAATGCAGGAGACCCTGGTTTGATTCCTGGTTTAGGAAGATCCCCTGGAGATGGGATAGGCTACCCAGTCCAGTATTCATGGCTCCCCTGGTGGCTCAGATGGTAAAGAATCCTCTGACAATGCACGAGACCTGGGTTCTATCCCTGGGTCGGGAAGATCCCCCGGAGGAGGGCATGGCAACCTATTCTAGTATTCTTGCCTGGAGAATCCCATGGACAGAGGAGCCTGGTGGGCTACAGTCCATGGGGTCAGAGAGAGTCAGACACGACTGAGCGACTCAGCACAGCAGAGCACGAGTCACGGGCATAAGTGTAGTCGTGATGGGTTTTACCTGTGTGTGTTCACTGCATCTCAGGACACTTCATAACTCACTAAACTTCCCCAGAGCCACATGCTCCCCTTCTTACAAATGAAGAATCGAGGTTCCTAGAAGATGCAGTATTTGCCTGATGCCACATTGGAAGTAAATGGCAGAGGTCAGACTCGGGCCTGCTCTCTGGCTCCAAAGCAATGGCATCCCCCCGAAGTGTTGTGGTTTGCAAGGACTTTGTCATTCAGTTACAGCAAGTGCCTCTGAATGACATCGTGTTAGACCAGAAAATGCCCTGTGCCTGACACTGTCTAGTGCACGCCAAGAGTTAAGACAGATCAAACATTTTATCTTTGCTCAAGAGAATGCCCTTGATGAATTGACCCAAATGTCTGAAACCGGACTAGCAAATGGATTTGGTCCTGAATTTCCCACAGAAGGGAAAAAATTCATATTCTTTGGGAAAACTCCCAATATTTAACGTTTGGCAGAAAATTCAAATTTTTTTTTCAATACACTTTGCAAGCCAAATAAAATATAACTGGAGGCCATGCCGGCTGCCCATTTGCAAAGTCAAATATTGGCAGTGAGTGACCTCAGAAGAACTTTGATAAGGGAAACCCATGATCTGTTGTCAGCTTTCAAAAAAAACCACCAGAAAAAAAACCTGTTGATAAAGCAAAGCTAAGATGATCAAATCCACTGTAATAAGGGGAAATAGCACTGTGACAGAGTCTTGGTTGTATCTCAAAATAAAGAGACAAAGGTAAGAAACTTATAATTTTAGGATCCACTCTGGATGATTTGAAAGTGGATTTTACAACGCAGGAAACTGGACTGAACAGAGGTTACGACCCAATAGCTTTGGATTGGGTGGCAGTGGAGGGGATGGCAGGGTCACGAGGTGAGTCTTGATGAATGAATTACTAGCCTTGATAGGTAAACCATTGTAGTTAGTTCCTCGTCTTAGCTTACAAAAGCATTTTTATTGTAATAAAATACACATAACAAAATGTTTATCATTATAACCATTTTAAATGTCTGGTTCAGTGGCATTAAGAATATTTACAGTGCTATACAACTATCACCACCATCCATCCACAGAACTTTTTCATCTTTCCAATTTAAAACTCCATTCCCAGTAAACAATAATTCCCCATCTCACCCTCCCTCCAGCCCCTGGTACTTCGCATTTTACTTTCTGTCTATGAATTTGATAATTCTAGGTAGTTCATGTAAGTGGATCACACAGTAATTGTTCTTTTTTTTTAACCACTTTATTTACTTATTAATTGAAGGATAATTGCTTTACAAAGTTTTGTTATTTTCTCTCAAACATCAGTGAGAATCAGCCATAGGTACACCCATGTAATAGCTGTTCTTTTGTGACTGGCTTATTTCCCTTAGCATAATGTCTTCTAATTTCATCCGTGCTTCAGCATTTGTCAGAATTTCCTTCCTTGTTAAGGCTGAATAATGTCCCATTGTAAAGATATATCACTTTTTTCCTATCCATCCATCCATTGATGAATATTTGGGTTGCTTCTTCGTCTTGGCTACGGTGAATAATACTGCTAAGAACACAGGAGTACAAATATCTGTTTTAAGTCTAGGAAAAGGGATTTCTTGAAGCAAGTGGCTAAGTTATTTTTATTTTCTTATCCTCAGTATTGTTTTACATTGCATCAAGAAAGTATGCCCAGTCCCAGAACTGTTTGCATGAGGACAAGGAATTATGCTGATCCACTTTTCAGGCCAGACTGTGCTTTGGGAAGACACTTCTGGCTGCAGTGTATGGCTGTTGGTTTCTGGCAAAACTCTCATACTGCAAACCACTTTTAAAAATGAGAGCAAGGGAATTCCCTGGTGGTCCAGTGCTTAGGCCTCAGCGCTTTCAGTACAGGGCACCTGGCTTTGATCCCTGCTTGGGAAGCTAAGATCCCATAAGCCATGTGGTTTGGCCAAACAGAAGAAAAAAAAGGGGGGGAGGGGAGAGTTACCCCAGCCTATTTTCCTTCTCTCCATCGTTCAAGAAAAACTGTGCAGGTTGAATTACCTACAGGGCACCAAAATACCACAGTGGGAGCTGGAGCACGTCTCACTTTGCTGGAAGCCCTGAGTGTAGGAGCCAGGTCAGTGGGACATTTGGAAACAGGCCTCTCGATGGCTCTCCTGGGCCCTGGGGAAAACCAACCTCTCCAAGTGGATGAGGACGGATGGCCAAAGCTGCCAAGTGGAGGCTCTTCAAAATAATTTGCTTTGGAGACTCAGGTTCCCTTGATCCATAGCCTTTCCCAAACATTTGCAGTCGTTCTGAATTTTCTGGAACCCATCATGGAGCCTAAAGGCAGAACATTCAGCATCTTCAACTTTTAATGTCTAATAAGCTTATCTCTAAAATGAATAGGTTTCAATGTTCTCTTTTCCAGGACCCTTACCTGGGTCAGTAGCCACGATATTTTACCCTGCCTGGAAGCATCTGCTGATACTCCATCACAAGAAGTATTTCTCTGACTCTCGTGGTCTGCAGATCACTGGTGCCTACAGAAGAGGCAAAGATGAGTCTGTTAACAGGTAGCTTATGATGTGAGCTATGTACCATTTTCTCTTACATTTTTATTAATTCCCACTCTTTTCTAGTGGAGCCCACACAATGGTTGCCTCTGGGTCAATGGTTCTTAAGTGAGGACACTTTGCAATGTTTGGGAACACGTTTGTTTGTCACAATTTGGAGGAGCTGGTATTTCTGGCTTCTGGTGGTCACAGGTCAGGGATGCTGCTGAACACAGTACAATACACAGGACAAGCTCCTACAGCAAAGGATTATTTGGCCTGAAAACGTCTATAGTGCCAAGGCTGAGAAGTTCTCATTTATCCCTTTTCCTATGCCTATATATCCAGGTGTAATCAACGCTGCCAACAGTATTTCTATACTCTAGGCACAGGAATCATATGTAATCCTAACCATAACCCTGCCACCAGTAATCTTCATTCACAGATGCAGAAACTTAAACTTTAAAGAAATTGCCCAAATGCCTACAGTTAGAAAATGACAGAGCTGGGGTTTCCATAGAGAATCCAGACGATCTGTGTCATTGCAATTTAGTCATAAGGAAGATACCATGACCCACTTGTGTCAGAAAGATGGGTGGGTTGTTCCAGAAAACTTCTTCCTGATGAAGATGAGATTGTACATCCTTGAATAACTAATTATTTGTTTCAGGAAGTTCCTTTAAGTTATTGGAGACAGTCCTGAGTTGCTCACTGATTAAGAGCCTCCTTGTCAACCTCCCTTTATCGCCCTGACCTTGTTGTGGCCACCAGTCCTAAATTACGGAATCAACTCTGTCCAACTCAAATAATATCCCTGTCTTGGATAAAACATTAGACCATTTAAGCCCAGACCCTGTGGTCCTGTGATTATCCTACTGTTAATTTCCCTCTCTGAAATATGACTAAGATTCTGACTACAAGTTCTAGTAATTTTAGCTTTGCCTTAGCAAGTTTCCAGTGGTATTTTGGAGAGCTCAGTGGCTCTCCAAGTTAATATAGAACCAAGTTAATATAGAACCACAACCAAGTTGTCTAAGCCCAGATCCCTCCACTTTTTGTCAGTAGTTGGACCATTTTCTAGTACAGTTTTGGTTTTCACCTAAATGAGGTAATACTGTACATATCATCCTGTGATTTTCTTTTTTTTAATTTAATATATTTAAAGCATTTTCCATGGTCAGTTAATATAGAACCACATCCTGTCAATAGCTACATAATATTTAATTGCATTGACATACATTGCCATTGTTCAATTGAAAAATTGTGTCTGACTCTTTGTGTCCTTCACTATCTCCTGGATTTGCTCAAACTCATGTCCCTTGAGTTGGTGACACCATCCAACCATCTCATCCTCTGTCGTCCCCTTCTTCTCCTGCCTTCAATCTTTCCCAGCATCAGGGTCTTTTCCAATGAGTCTGTTCTTCGCATTAGAAGTGAAGAAGTGAAGTCACTCAGTCGTGTCTGACTCTTTGCGACACCATGGACTGTAGTCTACCAGGCTCCTCAGTCCATGGAATTTTCCAGGCAAGAGTACTGGAGTGGGTTGCCATTTCCTTCTCCAGGGGATCTTCCCAACTGAGGGACTGAACCCGGGTCTCCCTGTCTGCAGGAAGACACTTTTACCGTCTGAGCCACCAGGGAAGTCTGGGGCCCCAGGTGGTCAAAGTATTGGAGCTTCAGCATCAGTCCTTCCAATGAATATTCTGGGTTGATTTCTTTTAGGATTGACTGGTTTGATCTCCTTGCTGTCCAAAGGAATCTCAAAAGTCTTCTCTAGCTCCACAATTTGAAAGCATCAGTTCTTCTGTGCTCAGCCTTCTTTATGGTCCAGCTCTCACACCCGTACATGACTACTGGAAAAACCATAGGTTTGACTATATGGACCTTTGTCAGCAAAAGAGCAAGTGTCTTTTGACATACATATATTTATCTGTTTAGCCAGTTCTTTATAGATAGAAATGCAGGTTGCTTTCATTTTTTTAGTTATAAATAATACCACCAGGACTTCCCCTGCGGTCCAGTGATTAAGAATCTGCCTTTCAATGAAGAGGATGTGCGTTTGGTCCCCGGTGAGGGAACTAAGATCCCCCTCGTTGTGGAGCAAGGCTGCATGGTGCAACTACTGAGCCCATGTGCTCCAGAACCTGTGCACGGTTAGAGAGTCCATGCATCACGGTGGAAGGTACTGCACGGGGCAATGAAGACCCCATGAGCTGAAACTAAGACCACGCACAGCCAAATAAATAAGCCAACAGACAAACAAATACTTAAAAATAAATAAATTAATAATGACACCACATAGCCTCAACTTTACGCTCACATTTGAATATTTCTGTAGCTTTCATTTTCAAAATGACAATTGCCAGAACAATGTCATGTGAATTTTAAATTTGGGTAGAAACTTATAAATTGCCCTTCAAATTGTATCAGTTTAGCAGTTGGGGATGAGAATGTTTCCCCTACATTCTTTCCAATACTTGACAAACTGGAGGCACAGCCCGGCTTGGCCCCAGCTGCCTGCTGCCATGTGGGAATTTATGCCTGGTGGAAAAATTAAAATCTTCTGATTTTTCAAAAGAGGCTGACATTCAGACACTTTAAATAAAATTTCCTGATTTTTAAATGTTTTCGACTTATCCCATTTTTAAATAAACATTCTGCAAGCTGTTTTCCGTCTGCCTGCCACTAGTTGGCAAACTCCTGGGGAGGTGATCTCAGAGGCTCCTTTGGCCCCTGACCAGGTAGAGGCCAAGTCATCACAGGGCAACCGATTAGATGCTCAAGTGTACAGGCTAGAACAAATGTCTTCTTAAGACTGGAAGTTACTGCCACTCCAGGGTGGAATCTGTGTCTCTTGGGTGGGCTGAGTGCCCCAGGTGAGCCCGTGAGCCATAGCTCGTGGCCTGTTTCTGGAGGATCCCTTCATGTCTTGAACTCCGATGGCCAGAGCAGCTGGGAGAGGCAGCCCAGGAGGTAGGAGAGCCACCACCTGCAGCCACTGACTCTCTTGCAGGAGCACGAACACCCTGCTGAAAACAGAATAAAGTGGAAGCCTACCAGCATGCCAGCACGTTGTTTGTTAGGGGACTCGGGGGTCCCGCTTGAACTCCTCAACTTCCACATGTCTTGGCAGCACCTAACAATGCCAACATGTTCAGAACTGAACTCACTGCAATCTCTCCTGAGCTGCTTATTTTAGAAATGTCACCAGCATGTGACATTTTTGACAAATGTCACCAACAAAATGGCACTTAGAATGTCACCATCGCTCAGCTGGAATGAAAAGACCACACTAAGGTGCTTCACGCCCCATGCTTGCACAACGGTCCCCACACGACTGGAGAACTCCTGTTGCCCTTCAGGGTGTGGCTCAAATGCTGATTTCTCCAGGGTTCCTTCCCAAACTGTAGCTGTGGCATTACTTTCTCCTTCTCTGTTTTCCCTCAGCTTTCTCAGCACTCTTAAAATACCTGCCCTGCTAGAGCGCAGTGTTCGCTTATCCCTTGGTCTTCTGCCCTCACCCTAACTAGATAGTAAGCTCCTCAAGGATGCCTTTTATCAGTTCCATCTATGTATGCATAGTAGCCGACTCATAGGCACACAAGAAATGCTTGGAATCTGTTGGGGCAGTTTACAAATGTGCTCACAAATTCTCTGACTTCCCTTCCTTGATGTGCCCTTTCCCCTAAAATGGCTTTCCCTAAATGTGATGAGCTTTTGTGACTATTTCAATCTGTAGAATATGGTGAAAGCAAAGCCATATGATTTCTGATATGACAAAAAGTCCACCTTGCTACTGGAATGTTTGCTTCTGAAGCTTTCAGCCACCATGTAAGTAGTTCAACTGTTGTGAGATCACCATGCTGAGAGGAGGTCTAAACTCGTCCACGGAGCAAGACCACGTGGACAGTAGCTGAAACTACTGAGGGTTGTGGAGAAGACGGGCAGAGAGAAGGGGGGGATCCAGCTAAGCCTTAACTGCTCCAACCCACTGCTATCCCAAAGCAGCCGCCATTTGACTATAATCGCACCAGACACCCTGATCCAGAACTGCCCAGCTGAGCCCTTTCTGAATCCCTGACCCACAGAACCCATGATAGATAGTGACATGATTGCTATTGCTTTGAGCCACGAGTTTGGATGGTGATTTAAGAGATAAGAGGAACAGAATGCGGTAGTACCTGCTTGTGAGGTGTTGCATGATATTGGCTTTGAGACTAGGTGGTTGGTAGAAGCTGGAAGGGCTTTGAGGAGATTCTTAGTAGAAGCCTTGAGGCTGTCAGTGAGGGCTTAAATGAAAGCTGGGAGACTAAAGGAAAGGAAACTTTGCTGTGTGGTGGTGGAAAGTGTAGAAACACTGGAACCTGTTATCTGTGCTGATGTGGAAAATAGAGATGTACCTAAAAAGCTGGTGATGTGGCTGGGGAGATTTCTGGGGAGCGTGCCCCCCGTGCTACATGGCTTGCAGTTGCCTGTAACATAATGTGAAAAGAGAGAGATACATCAAAGCACAAACAGTGCAATTTTTGAGTAGAATTTAGGAGAAAACATAGAGGGATCCTGACAGTCTTTCCATCCAGCAAAGAGTCTCAAAGAAATAAAAGACCTCAGGGAAAAGACCAAATCCAGGGTACTATAAGGAAAATGTGGCCTCAGGATAAAGATGAAGCTAAGGGTATGGCATCAAGACCCTTTGTTAGGGTCCCCCAAGTCTAAGGTTGCACCTTACAAACCTTTTCAGACTGAGACATCCTCCAAAGAATTTCATAGGCATGCTTTGCAAACCCTCTTTGTTAAATAACAGACAGTAGAACGTCTAAGAAAATTATCCCACAATTGTTTCACAGGAGGTCGAAAATAAGGAGAGACTGTTCCAGAAGATATCTGTGGCTTTTATCTAACGGAGTGGATCATAAAATTGGTACACAGGAAGCCCACAGCATTTTTAAAGGAATCACATCATCTTGGAGTGAAAGGGGCAGAGAGAGTACAAGAAGGAAAGAGATCTTTGGTTGCTCACTCTTTTCTTCAAAAGAAGTAGACTGCAAATATAAGCCTTTTTTTTAACGGAAAAGTTCCCTTCCCATTTAAGCTGGGTGGGTTTCTGCAACTTTTTAATGGTGAAAATGACTCTATATAACTTCTGAGATGGTTGATAAAAGCAAGGCAGCTTCCACCTTAGTTGCTAGAACATTCAGTCTTGAAGTCATCATGTAAGAGCAGTCCAATTGCCCTGAGACCAGCACGCTATGAGAAAGCCCAAACTCAGCGCATACAAAGAGGCCACCACACAGAGAGACCACATCAGTGGCCCTGGGAACACATGAAGAGAGAAAGAGAGCCCAGGTCAGCTCCCAGCTGCCTCACACCCCTAGGGTTCCAGCCTACTTATTTGACTGCAACCAGTGAGAGATCCTGAGCCTTAACCGTTCATCTGATCCCGTTCTGAATTCCTGGCCCATAGAAATCCTGAGAGAGAATAACACAATCGCTGTTATTTTGGCATTATTTTTTGGCAATTTGTTACCTTAGCGATAGATAGCTGAGACATCTGCTTTGTAAGCTATGGTCTCACTGAGGATTGCCTTTCATTTCATTAGTTAAGAAAATAACATTGCAATTATAGGATCAAGTCAGGAAAGCCATGATATTTACAGATTTTATTCAACAGCAAAGAGAAATATTTCCTTTTGCTGTAAACATGATGCTGTCAAGCTTGGTTTTGGAGAATTGTGTGGGGGCTGGCAGAAGGTCTGGCCTGGTTTCCATATGGTACATTCAAGATGACTTTTCTGTTAACTGATGCCTTGAGGCCGTACCTCAACATTTGACTTTCTGTGTTTGTCTCCCCTCTGAACCCAAACATTTCTTCTCTCTGCTTAAAGCATGAGACATACTTCAGAGGTTGCTATTAGAGAAACAAAAACTAGTAATCCAAGGAAAAAATTAGTATTGAATAGGATTAGATATGTGGTGTATTAAAAAGAAGTCAACGTTGAGCATGGATATTTTTCTTCTCGAAGCTTTTTTGGGTGTCATGTTAACTATCATGTGAGATTGGAAGCTGTAAAAATAAATGCCAGTCGCTACTTCTGGTAATAGGGTAACAAGTGATTTTCTTCTTATTTTTGCTCTTCTCCATGTTGTAATATTTTTCACAATTAAACATATATTATTAGAAAAAAACACCTTATGACCTTGGAATTAGTAGGGCATTGTTAAATAACACACTAAAAGCACACGCTAAACTCCATGGTATTAAAACTAAGAACTGTGATTAAAAAAAACTTCCCTAAAGTGAAAATGGATGCCAAAAATGGACAGAAACACATAATTAACAGAGAATTGATATCTAAAATATATAAAAAATGCTCTCAAATCAATAGCAAAAGGACAAAAATCCAATTGGAAAATAGACAAGAGACGTGAACAGATATTTCACTAAAGAGGAAAATCAAATGGCCAATAAACATACAAAAAGTCACTCAATTTCATCAATATTCAGAGAAATGCAAATGAAAACATCAATGTTATGCTATTTTATATCTACCAGATTAAAAAAAATTAGGCCTACAGTATCGAGGGCTGGGAATGTAGCTGCCGCAGGTGCTCTTACCCATGCTGATGGAAGTGAGATTGGTCCAGCCACCTCGGAAAACAATTGGACACTGTGGGGTAGAGTGGTGGTGGTCACTCCTTCTTCACTGATGTTTTCTCTCTGCCTCTCTAGACACATTGTCCTCTCTCCCCACTGCTCCATGGTAGGGAGGCTGGCCCATATGGAGTGACCAACGTCTGCCACTTGCTTCCAGCTGGCTCAGAGCAAAAGTTCTGGTCCTAGTGGAGGGTAAGCTCTGGTTTTGACCTGTGAATTCTCATTTTCAAGTCTACCTTGAGCATGTGACTTTAACGTATGTGTAGTAGCCATCATTTTGCTCATCCTTAAGAAAATGAGTCACTTTATTCTATGACGATCATGTCAGTGTCTTCCCTATTCTCCTGTCATGGAGCTCAGAGGATACACTTGGAATAAGGAAAGGTGAAAAATAAGGAAACAACAAAAAGAAAACAATTTAAAGAGAGAAACAACATCTTTCTGAGCTTCATTGTGGGTTAAAATTCTAGCCATGGGAATGAAAATTGAGTAGACATTAATGTGCAAAGTGCTGTCTAAATAATTCTGGTTGGCAATGGTATTTAATTATAATTTTTGAAGAAGAAAAACACTTAAAGAGATGGTAAGGTTAATAGGGTGCTAGTTCCATAAGGCAAACATTTTAGACCATTAATGGGAAAGTTGTCACATTAGAGGCTAATTTCTTTTAGACAAAAATCAATAGACAATTTGGAGGCTAAAGTGAAAGTGGTTTGTATGTTGTAATTAATGATGTTCTTGTAAGAGACTAGCTCTGTTATCGAATTAGAAGTAGAAAGGTTGGAGGAGGGAGATTTTATATTTTCTCCCCATATTCTCCCTCTCTGTTTCCCTCTTCTTATACTAGCTCTTCCAAGGAGGGAAAAGTGACCAGTTTGACTGGTCAGAGACTAAGGCCTCTTTCTATAGGGCTACCCTTGGCCAGCGGTAGGACAGGGGCCACAGAGTGTCAGAAAAAGGTGTTTTGCTTCCTGTATTCCCCTTCCCCATCAAGGTTACCTGTGTGGGCCTTGCCCCTTGGGGCTGGGTCAGCTGAGGTGTCCCCAGTGAGATACAGGTAGTTTAGGGGTTCGGTGCCCCTGGGGTCCCAGCTCCCTCTTTCCCCTGTGCCCTGCCTCCAGCCAAGGTTCCTGCCTGCCCCTGCTACCCATGCAAATATGATTGAGTATAAGGTCACAAGACTTAAAAACAGGAAAGAAGCAGGAGACTTTATGTCTCAGTCTCGAGTGTCATTCTTTGATTCAGTATTTACTAGGGAGCCCTGTGCTACCATCGTGTGAGTGTGTGTGTGTGTGTGTGCAAGAGAGAGAAGAGAGAGAGGAGATGGAATGAACATGGGCTGTCTGTTCTACCTTCCATAAGTGATACATTCATATACTTTTTTCTATTATTATTCATGTTAATATCTTTGCAAAGGAAAAAAGAAAACCTTTATAAAGAATAGAACAAGTAGGGACATCAGTCAAGAAAACCTACTTTGAGTCTCTAACCCTTCACTTTGTTCTCCAAGTCCAAGTCTGGCTCTCTCTATGTATCTATGGAAGGTCACCAATTAAAATGTGAGACACCTATTTCAGCTCTAAATTCAGATTAACAATTACTTTCTTAGTGTAAGTGTAGTCCAAATATTGTGTGGTACATGCATGATAATTTGGTTTATCTGAATTTCAAATTTGACTGCTTCGTGTTTTTATTTGCTGAATCTTGCAATCCTGCATTTATGCTCTGCCTTTCTCCAGAAGCAGTCAGTTTAATATCTAAGAACAAGGACTCTGGAACCACACAGAACCAGGTTTGAATCTCTGTTCTGTCACTTGTTGGCTGTGAGGCCTTGGGGGAGACACATCACCTAAGTCACTTCAGTTTTCTCACCTGAAAAACAAGGATACCAACGGTGCTCATTTGATGGGGCTGTTGAAGTTAAATAAGTTGATGTGTATAAGGTGCTGAGAAAAATGCCTGGTACATAGGAAATGTTCAATAATACTTGTATTAAGAGGCCAATATGGAATGGCAAGAAAGATGTTGGTTCACTCAGTGGCAATAACTAGGTGCATAATCTATGCTCCAAATGGTAGATATAGTAGACCTGCATTTATAAACCCTTAGGCTTCTTCGCATAGATTTGTGTCATGTCTCCACGCTCTTTCCATTGGGGCCCACAAACCGAAGAATCTCTTGACTCTTCTTTCCTGAGAGAGGGACTAAAATGCTCTGACAGTAATAGTCTTAAATCCTCTTATAAATATGGATAAAAAGCAGCAGGAAAGTTTCTATCCAGAAATATGTTAGATCCTTTTCCCTTTTGTTAAAAAATGAAATATATGACTGAACTTATGATGAAATAGATGGATAAATGCAACACTAATGTTTGCAAAGTATAAATGAAGGAACATAGAAAATAAAATCTTACTATTTTATTAATTCTTTTTGTTACTATAGAAGCTATTAAAGTTTCTGGAAGGACTCATACAAAACTATTAGTAGCAGTTGCATCTTTGATACAACAGGGATGGGGCAATTCACTTTTGTTTTCTCTGTGTTTTTTTTTTTTTTCCTTTACAAGCCATTTTATATCCTACTTGTGCAGTGAAAATATTTTTAAAAATATTTGGTCATAACTTTTCTTCCAAGGACTAAGTGTCTTTTAATTTCATGGCTGCAGTCAACATCTGCAGTGATTTTGGAGCCCCCAAAAATAAAGTCTGACCCTGTTTCCACTGTTTCCCCATCTATTTGCCATGAAGTGATGGAATCGGATGCCATTATCTTCGTTTTCTGAATGTTGAGCTTTAAGCCAACTTTTTCACTCTCCTCTTTCACTTTCATCAAGAGGCTTTTTAGTTCCTCTTCACTTTCTGCCATAAGGGTGGTGTCATCTGCATATCTGAGGTTATTGATATTTCTCCCAGCAATCTTGATTCCAGCTTGTGTTTCTTC